>CAWVNO010001934.1:0-49000 GCA_963930645.1 Salticus scenicus | reverse complement strand
GATAATAAATTTTCTAATTAAGATAAAATTAAATATATGTCTAAATATCTAAGAGTATAAATGTAATTGAAAAATGTAAGTATGTATTAATCTATATTAATTCGTCACTTTCAAAAAATCTGCAAATATATATATATATATAATTTGAATAATTTAATCCCTTTACAACACTCAGCAAATGAAAGATATATGAAAATACCAACAATGAAATTATATATATATATACAAAAAAAAAAGTGTGTGTGTATATAATATATATATATATATATATATTATATACACACACACTTTTTTTTTAATTCTTCAATATGATTGCGAGAGGGCTTTTTTTTTTCAGTCATTTCTTATTTTTTTTTTCCCTTAAAAAAATAAAAATATTGAATTTTATGACAATGTTTAATGTAGTTTTCGTTTACTCTTTCCATCTTAAAAAATCTGGAGTGACTCCACTCGACTTTCCGAACATTGTGTAATTAACAGTTTTGCAGCAGGGTTGGGGTTTAGGACAGGACAGGTGGTTTTTACCGTCCAAAAGTGTCCTAAACTGTCTAAAACTATACAAAACTGTCCGAAAGTGTCCAAAACCTAAAATTATAAGAAATTCTATTCCCTACATTCTCAGTAGAAATTATAATTAGTAATTAAATTTATTTTATGCTGAAATTTTAGACCTTTTTAAGTTAAAAAAGAAATTTACAATTTATAAATAGCTATAATTTTAATGACTCAAAAAATTTTCTCACAATAAAAAATGTATGATATTATGTTCAAAATGAATAATTTGTCTTTTATTTTTAATTGTAAAATAGTTTTACATATGCAATATTTTACAGAATTTATTTTCAAAAGTTCTTTCATAAATTACATACATTAAAAGATACCAAAAATAAAATATAAAACATATAATTAGGTAATAAAGTATTATGCATTTTCAAAAACAGCAAATATGCCCCCCCCCTCCAAAAAAAAATAAAATAAAATAAAATATCTTTAAAGTGTGTATTATTTAATATTTTACCATGTTTTTATTAACTTCGATTCTTGTTTGTGTGTGTGTTTGTGTGTTAGGGACAAATCTTGCAATCGATTTTTAACTAACTTCCCGAGTAGCTAGATATTTGAAATTTTCAGGACCGCTCGCAACACGGTGACAGTACATTTTTCTAATAATTTTAGTCAACTATTGCAGGTCCCGCTGTCTTCGGCAGCGCTTATATGATTCGACAGAAAATTTATTTAACTAACTTCCCGCCTTTTAGACTTCTAGACATTTGAAACTTTTAGAATAGTTCAGAACACGGTGAAAATACATTTTTTTAATACCTTTAGTCAACTGTTTCAGGTTCCCGCTGCCTTCGGCAGCGTTATCAGTACAAAGCTTCCAATCGATTTTTCACTAACTTTCCGACTAGCTAGACATTTGAAACTTTCAGGATAGCTCAAAACACGGTGACAATACATTTTTTTAATACTTTTAGTCAACTGTTTCAAGTCCCCACTGCCTTCGGCAGCGTTTATATGATTCAACAGAAAATTTATTTAACTAACTTCCCGACTAGCTAGACATTTGAAACTTTCAGAATAGTTCAGAACACGGTGAAAATGCATTTTATTTTTAACCAACTGCTCCGGGTTTTTGCTGTTTTCGGCAGCGTTACCAGTACAAAGCTTGTAATCGATTTTTCACTAACTTCTCGACTAGCTAGACATTTGAAACTTTCAGGATAGCTCAGAATACAGTGACAATACATTTTTTTTTTTTTTATATATACTTTTAGTCAACTGTTTCAGGTCCCTACTGCCTTCGTCAGCGTTTATATGATTCAACAGAAAATTTATTTAACTTCCCGACTAGCTAGACATTTGAAACTTTCAGAATAGTTCAGAATACGGTGAAAATGCATTTTAAAAATATTTTAACCAAATGTTTCGGGTTCCTGCTGCCTTCGGCAGCGTTAGCAGTACAAAGCTTGCAATCGATTTTTCACTAACTTCCCGACTAGCTAGACATTTGAAACTTTTATAATAGCTCAAAACACGAGAGCAATGATTTTTTTTTTTTTTTTTTTTTTTTTTTTTACTTCTATCCAATTGCTCCGGGTTCCCGCTGCCTTCGGTAGCGTTTATATGATTCAACAGAAAATTTAAAAACATAGTATATAAAAAGATCTTTTTATCTTGTAATTATTTACATACACTAAGCGACAAAAAAAAAGCCGCACTGCAGAAAAAATGACTTATACATTTTTTATTTGTATTAACTTTAAAATTACTGTTTGAAACAAATAAAACTGTCTTGTTTGCATAATACAAATGTGATGAAATGATACCTATGTACATTTTCGATTTAATAATTCGCTTTATTGCAATTTACGAAGTACTTTTTAAAAATCTGCATAAAACTTTCTTTTTGAACATAATGCAATAACTATACATTTTGCATTCTATTACGATTTATTATATGAAATAAACAAGTTATATTTTAATATATGAAATTAACTATTTATTTGTTAGATCTAAGCAATTTTTTGTTAAAAATATGCATTCTGCATTGGGTTAATTCCACTTTTATTTCCAATTACTGCATTAATGCGCAATGGCATAGTTTTATACAGTGTTTTAATATAAATCTCAGACATTTCAATGTGCCAAATATCACAAATAATTTTTTCTAGTTCTGGCAGAGTTATAGGCTGCAAATTTCGTATCCTCTCCGCTCTCCCCCGCCTTTTAATAGACGAAACATTTTCGAGCGGATCGCGATTAAGACTATTTCCATGTCTGGCAAGGAAGAAATTCTACTATATCCTTTGTGGTATTTAACTTAAAGTGAAAAAAGATATGATTACTTACAAAATTATAGGTTCTCATGGGAATGTATAAGAAATTTTGAAATTTCAAGTGAATGAACTTACCACAGACGCCGTGTAGTAAGGTGCATTATTTTCTTCAAATGCTGTGTACGGAAATGTCCAAGATACCTCCAAAATAGTCGGTCAGACACCACTTTTATGCAGATTAAGCTTTATTTCGAGTTAATTGATCCCTTGAGCATAAAAATTTTCCCGAGTGTTTGAAAAGTTATGAACCTCCGTACCATAATGCATGGAGAATGTGTCGCTGTTTTAAAAGTGCGATTTTCATTAAGTTGGTCATATTTTCGTTGTCAGATCTGCTTGTTTTCTCTAGCTCGAAATAAGTTAAACTTGACTCATCAGAGAGAACCAGTTCAACCCAATAATTAACTAATCATTTTTTAATTTTTTTAGCCATCTGAAGTCTTGCTTTCATATTTCTCTTCACTAAGAATGGAATATTTTCAAATTTTCTGTCATTTAAACCTGCTTTGTTTAATAGTTGTTGTACTGTTGTTAAAGAAATTATGCTACTAAACACTTTTTCTGAATCTCTTATGTTCTAAATGTAATACAAACTGATTTTATAAGCAATGGCTTTTTAACTTACGGTCATCTCGCTTGGATGAGCAAAATGGCCGCCTAAAACCAAATTTCCAGTTTAAACTGCCAAAAAATTTTATATCTTGTAAAAACTCTTTTACAAATATTTCGTTATTATTTAATTATTTTGCCATCTCACGTATTAAAATATTTTTTTATTTTCATTCAAAAATTAATACTTTTTGTGGCATCGTTAACTGCCATATTCTTACCATTTTTGAAATAATTTCTAAAATTACAATTTTCCTGACAATTGCATTTTGTTTTTAACACTGGACTCAAAGCTGAAGTGTATGTGGAGAACAATATAATAAAATCTGTTCGAAAATTTGCTTTTTAAACGATAAAATTGACGGTTGTAGAAGGCGAAAAGGAAAATATCCAAGTGCAGCTTTTTTTTTTTGTCGCTTAGTGTATATATTTTCTCATTTATTCAAAAATAAAATAAAATATGCTTGTGGTAGCTGCACATTTTTAATATTTATTTCAAGATGACTTATTGTAAGTCATATATATATATAATAAATTAATTTTTTCTCTTGATATATTTGTTCACATTGCTTATATATACTGTGTATGTGTGTGTAAATATTATAAATATCAATATTTGAGGTACAATTATCCACATTTTTCCATTAAAGCTTCAGTAATAAATTTTTACTTTTGAATACTATAATTGTTAATATACGTATCTTGCACTAAACATTATGGAATATACTGGAAAATGTTACAGAACAACAATAATTAGAATAATTTTGTACATTTTTCAAATATTTGCATAATTTTAATAAAATTTAATTCTACTAAAAAATATAGTTTTGGACAGTTTAGGACAGTTTAAGACACCAAGGGTTTGGACAGTACGGTAAAAACCATGGTTTATACCGTGGTTTTTACCATAGTGTCCGAAACCTTGCCAACCCTGTTTTGTAGATAAAGTAAAGAAAGAGGAGTTGTTAAAAAAACAAAAGAGAGAAAACCATAATAGAATGTTTGAGTATTTTTCTCCATATATTACACGATGTTTTATTTAAAACTACTGAACTTTAAGCCCATAGATCATAAAGATAAAGAATTTTTCGTTGTGTCCCTTTAAAAACCTATAAATGCTAGATTCACCAAAAGGCTTATAGTTAGTGCAACAGTGATTTATAATATTCATATAAATTTTCAGCTCAATTGAATAAGGCGTTTATATGCTATCGCACTTTTCAAAATGTGGTCCCATAGGTCATAATGATAAAGAATTTTTCTTTGTGTCCCTGTAAAAAAACTGCAAGTGCTAGATTCACTCAAACCTATACAGTTGGTGCAACTGTTACCTATAACATATGTACAAATTTTTTGCTCAGATTAATAAAGCGTTTAGACGCTATCGCACTTTTAAAAATTTGGCCCCATAGGCCATAATGATAAAGAATTTTTCCTGGTGTCCTTGTAAAAATACTAAGTGCTAGATTCACCAAAATCAATAGGGTGATCAATACTATGGCGACTTACAATATACGTACCAACTTTCAGCTTATTAGAACAAAGCGTTTAGACGCTAGCGTACTCACTCACTCACTCACTCACTCACACACACACACACTCACACACACACACACATCATCGTAAAAATAGTGAAAACGGTCTCATGGGACCTCGAAACGTATAGAAACATCAAAATCTCAAATTCGGATTTTTGACATGATTACAATACTTTAGTCACTATAGTGTTCGGAAAGTAAAAAAGCAAAATTTAAAATTTTGAATTTTAAGAATATCGTGGAAGAAACTGCTCAGAACGAATCTATACGGCTCTGGTGAAAAGAAACTGTACTTAATTTGATACCTTGAATAAAAATTCTCTTCATAAAAATGAAATTTTGTATTCTGGTTTAATAATGAACTTAACGCTTATTTTAATTTTCTGTAAATCTCTATAATTATGAATATATTAAATCATTATTGTTAGAACTTTAAAATATTTGTAAATTGTGTAACACATTTATTGCATTACGGCTTCCCCATGAAATGTGTTATTTTTTAGTAAGATTAAAAAATTGTCCCATGCCCTACGTCACTTCCTAATCACGTTTCATCGGCATTGAATGTAACCGAACAACTGAAATTCAAAAATTATTAAAATGAATATTTCACTAAAGTTTATAATCGGATTCATTGCAAGACTGCAAGTAATCGCGTACGTTAATCATCCTAGTAAATAGATGCATTACAATAAATTCTAATTCCGTTCTGGATTATCACTAGTTCGGAAAATTGCAGTACATAATTTTTATAAACGTAATTTTGATCTTTGAAATAATATAAAATCGTACCAAAGAAAATAGCTTGCTACCACAAATACAGTATATCAAATATAAACTTTCAAAAGACTTTCTCGCATCAAGTCTGCATAGCGGTCAGATTCACTCATTCTTCATCTTTATATAATCCTATGGGCTTTTTATTGCATCATATTGTAAGAATACCTTACTCAAAGTGAAGTTTTTCGAATCCTGGCTTTTGAATTTTACTCTTTAAATACGTTGCTTTTTTATCTTAACAAGTACTTGTTTTAAAAGTAAGTTTAAATGTTTTATTTTATCATAAACACTCAGGACCAGGCCCACATTATCGCATGGGCAAACCGGGACTTTGCCCAGAGGTCCCCAAATCCTATGTTATTAAATTGTAAAATAATCCCTTTTATTTTTAATGAATATTTAAATAGTTATTTATTTATGTTTATATGAGATTTATCCTTTAAAACTAATAAACTTTCTAGAAAAACATCTAGCCTCAAAAATATTATTTATGCATTGTACATACGATTTACGTTTATTCGAATAAGATATATTTTTAATCAAATTTAAAATATTTTTTAAAAAGGTAGAATAAAAATTAAATGATAATTAAAAATATAGAAATTCAGAAAAAATTTTCATGATTTCGATTTTATCCTTTAAAGAAAAAGCATTTTGTTCGCTAAACGAAGATGACATTTTTGCAAACGATTAAAAAGAAGCAAGTGTTCACTGGTTAACTTGTATACCTACCATTGAAACCATTCGCCAACTGCTTATCTCAGAAAATCTCTCAACACCCCTCTTTCCCCTGGCTATCGATGCAGGGCACACTTTCTTACCATAGTTCTAAGAAAAAATAAGAATAAAATATAAAAAGTATTTTTTTTTTTTTTTTTTTAATCCGGAACTCCCCCCCCCCCCCCCCCAAAAAAAAAAAAAAAAAAAAAAAAAAAAAAGAGTATAAGTGAAATTAAGAATTTATTTCTATCCTATAAAAGAAATATTTCAACATTAGAATTCAATGCAATGATATGGGACCGAAGTTGAAAAACGTATAAATGAGAAATGTATAAAAAGGTGCTCCACTGTATTAGATAAAACTTAAATATTCTTAAATATAACAAAACAAATCATATAAACTTCTAAGAATAAAAATGGACAAAGCCTTTACCTTTCACGGGCTTTAAAATCAGTCAATAAACCTAACAAGGAGATTTACTCCACCTTTCGTAGATTTTCTAAACCAAAAAAGATTAAAATATAGAGAGAACACTCAACAGTATAAAATCTGTTATTTTCCAAAATAAACTTGCTCTAAATACCATATACATAGTTTCTAGCAGTTATAATCAACTGCTAATACTAAACTAGAATTAAAATTGGAGTATCGAATCCATATTAAGGTTATGATTCTAGTAACTGACAATACAATCAGGTTCAGTGCATTTTAAGCCTCACTATAGCCACGCAATCGGCTACGGTCTGCGATTCATCCATAAGAGTTGTCCTGAGACATGTCATCCCAATCAACGACATGACTCTCTGACGCTATTCGACGTCAAGATGACGTTTTTCTTTCATTTAACCTATAGGGGTCTTAATTAGCCCACAAATAGTGCAATATATCCAAAAATAGCGCAGCTTTTTTCGACAAACATTAGTAGCTCTAGCTGAGCCTCATTCTAGTCGTCTATTTTGATTCTCCGCGGTAGTAATCGAAACTCCCTCACATCGGTAACCCCTAGTTGTTTTATTTGGCGAAACATTTAGGTCTTTGCATCCATGAAGGATTTTAAGTGCACCCAGCCGCCATTAACGTACAGTCGGCAACAAAATTATCCGAGCACTAGCAAAAATTTCTATGTAAAAAATGTACAGTTTTGTAAAATACACTCACCCCAAAAAAGGTCGAGCACCATACCCCATCTTGATTTTTTACCTAATTCATTTTCGCACCGCAGGCCCACCAGCGGCCGAGCGGTTCTGCCCTCAAAGCTGGTAGATAGGAGGTACCGGGTTCGATCCCAGGTTGTGCTCATCGACCTAGCCGTTCGAGGTTTACCGTGGTTTCCTCCGAAACTCTCGTAAATACTTGCTAGGTCCCCTTAGAATGACCCCCACGGAGGGTATTCCCCCTTGGCCTGGGACACATTCGGAGTCAATCGCACTTAAAAATCCTCCAACCTCCAACCAACCATTTTTCACTATAAACTTTCTTCCAAGCACAGACCCATAACAATCCCATGTGATACCTATTCGATAAAGAATCTTTTTTTCGCGTGAGTTTATGTATGGGAAATGTGTTAAGTATCCTTCGCCCCTCTTTCAGCCATCCATCGTCGTACACATTAGCCAAGTTTACATGTATTATTTAGGGTGACCCCCCCCCCCCCCCCGAAAAAAAAAAAAAAAAAAAAAAAAAAAAAAAAAAAAAAAACTATTCAACAGCTCATCGTTGTGGTCTAAATTGATCTTGTAAAAAGCAAAATACCCTATCTCATTATGGTTGGTACGCAGTGCCTGATTTAGGGAGGCATACTATTGTAACAATCGCAGCTATCGTAGATCACAAGTCGGATCGTACACTCCGCAGCAAAAGTATCCGAGCACTTGCAATAATCCCTGTCTAAAAAAACTACAAGTAACACTGCTTTGTTAAATAAATCCTTGTCGAATTATGTTCTTAAACAGACTAAGACCATGACTCAACAAGGATTTATTCAACAAAGCAGTATTAAGTGCACTTTTTTAAGACGGGGATTATTGCTAGTGCTCGGATACTATTACTGCGGAGTGTACGATCTGACTTGTGATCTACGATAGCTGCGATTGTTACAATAGTATGCCTCCCTTAAGGCAGGACATTAGGGGCATGTGCCCTGGGCCCTTGCACTGAGGGGGCCTCAAAGAAATTCAAACATACATAAAAAAATACTTAAAATGAAAATTTTTCAAATTTTCCTAGAGTGGTAGTTGTTTTAGTTCTCCATCATACTATAGGTATGGGGAACTTAGGTAATCGTGAAAATTTTTTACCTCGGTTTTTTTACTTTTTTTTAGTTCCCCATCATACTATAGGTATGGGGAACTTAGGTAATCGTAAAAATTTTTTAGTTCCCCATCATACTATAGGTACGGGGAACTTAGGTAATCGTGAAAATTTTCGACCTCGGTTTTTTGACTTTTTTATACGTTTTCAGGTGTGAGGAATCCAAAAATGACAAAATTTTATTGTGTCTGTCTGTAGGGTGTCTGTCAGTGTGTCAGTCCATTAGTGTGTCAGTCCGTTAGTGTATTAGTCCGTTAGTGTGTTAGTCCGGTAGTTTGTTAATCTGTTTACACGATATCTCACGAACAAATGATCGCAGAGAGGTCAGATCAGGTTTAAAATATTACTTTCGATACTGGCAAGAACCCTATTCATTTGCAACATTCGAATTAAAAAACATCGTAAGTTATTAGAAATTTACGATTTTCTTAGGACAAAAATTCACTTAAACGTGCATTAAATGGAAACATTTTACTGTAAAAATGTCAGACCAGTTTTTAAATATAAGTTTTGATGCCGGAAGAAACATCAGTAACTATAAATAAGCTACTTTGAAAATTTCGCCAGTTATTGGAAAATTACGATTTTTTTAACATGGCAGTATATCGCATGAGATATCGCATGAGTATCATGCATGAGATATCGTGTAAACAGACTAACAAACTAACGGACTAACACACTAACAAACACCCTACAGACAGTCACCATACAAATTTTGTTATTTTCGGATTCCTCACACCTGAAAACATGTAAAAAATTCAAAAAACCGAGATCGAAAATTTTCACGATTACCTAAGTTCCCCTTACCTATAGTATGATGGGGAACTAAAAATTAGAAAAGTTACAAATTTTATAACTTAAGATACCCATTAATATTTATTGCTAAGATCTTTTACTACATGTAAAATGCTAAATATCAATAACATATTTTAAAGATTAATTTCTTAATTTTCTATTTTTCGAAGCAAGGTTTGAAGCTTCATTATTTATTTTGCGTATAACTACAGACGTTACAAATTTCCCCATAGTCTTATTTCTGTATATATTTGTGAAATGTATTGCATAGTCTGAACCAAACATCAAAATTAATGCAGGTTTAAAAATTTTACGTGTATTTACTACCACGCACGTATGCACGCTTCGCATACATTAAAGAAAACAAAAATCACTAGATGCAATTAATTTCTCGTGCCTAAATCAGAAAATGTATGAAAGTCGGTACAGCAGCAATCACACACTTAAAAAAAAAAAAAAAAAAAAAAAAAAAAAAAGTCACTGGATGCAGCAATTTTGTTATGC
The DNA here is from genome assembly GCA_963930645.1 of Salticus scenicus. NCBI lineage: Eukaryota > Metazoa > Arthropoda > Arachnida > Araneae > Salticidae > Salticus > Salticus scenicus. The sequence goes on along the minus strand of CAWVNO010001934.1, from coordinate 38,903 downwards.
ATGAATCTGAAAATGCATGGAATATGAAATTCGGAAAATGGTCGCAAAGCGACATTCTTTGAAAAAGCATCATTTTGCAATACAATAAATACACACGACACGAGCGGCGCAAAAACAAAGCTTCGAGACGCGAAAATGAATTTCCGATGTGAAGAGGTTACCAGTGAAAAGTGTCGATACGCTGAATCATATCGCCGCATCACGAATCGCTAACGCTTGCCGTATCAAAGCAAACCCAAGTGAGTTACATCCGCTTTGTCTCCTCTCCTTATTCAGGATTGTGACGATCGTATATGCAGAAACGAAAATTTGTTCTGCAGAACAGTTTATAAACCATTCTTGGAGTTTCTTTCTATTTTTCTCTCTCTCTCTCTCCTTTTTAGTTCCCCATCATACTATAGGTATAGGGAATTCAGGTAATCGTGAAAATTTTTTAGTTCCCCATTATACTATAGGTATGGGGAACATAGGTAATTGTGAAAAATTTCTACCTTGATTTTTTTACTTTTTTACACGTTTTCAGGTGTGAGGAATCCGAAAACGACAAAATTTGTATGGTGTCTGGGTTGTTTGTTAGTGTGTTAGTCCGTTAGTTTGTTAGTCTGTGTACACGATATCTCAAGAAAAAATTGTCGCAGAGAGGTCAGATCAATTTTAAAAGATTACTTTCGACACTCGCAAGAACACTATTCATTTGCAACATTCGAATTTAAAAACTTCGTAAGTTGTTAGAAATTTACGATTTTCTTAACATGGGAGAATAGGACAAAAATTTACTTAAACGTGCATTAAATGGAAACTTTTTACTGTAAAAATGTCAGACCAGTTTTAAAATATCAGTTCTGATGCCGGAATGAACATCAGTAACTATAAATATGCTACTTTGAAAATTTCGCAAGTTATTGGAAATTTACGAATTTCTTAACATGGCAGTATAGGGCAAAATTTCACATAAACATCAATTTTTAGAGATATTTTCATCGTAAAGATGTCAGACTACTTTTGAAATATTATTTAGGACGCTGGCATGAATATTAATGACTATGAATTTTCCAATATAAAAATTTCGTAAGTTATTGGAAATTTACGAATTTCTTAACATGACAGAATAGAGCAAAACTTCACATATACGTCAATCTTGAGGGATATTTTCATCTTAAAGATGTCAAAACACTTTCGAAATATTATTTACGATACTGGCATGAATATCATAGACTACGATTTTTTCAATTTAAAAAATTCGTAAGTTATTTGGAATTTACGATTTACTTAACATGTCAGAATAAGGAAAAATTGAGCATAAACTTCCATTTTCAGGATCACAAATACATTAGACAACTTCAAAAATATATTTATGATATTTGTTTGAACATGATTGAATACAAATATTCCAATAGGAAAATTTCGTAAATTATTCTTTAATTTACGATTTTATCACCATAGCGAAATTGAAAATTTTTCTTATGAATATGAATTTTGAGGATTATTGCATTGGAAATTGTAGCATGAAAACGAAACAACGGAATTGACCCTGACAAAATAAATTAATAGATTAGAATAAGATAAATATATCGAAGTGAACAGTGCATATCCAACAAACACAAGCCTTTCGGCATCGAGTCGGGCCGCAATTGGCACTGCCGGTTTACTGTCGGCAAAGGTGCACTGCTGTCGGCGACTAATCAGTAGAATGCCGGCAACCGACAGTAGGAAACAATGTCGGTTGCTATTACAGGACCGCTTAGGCTTCCTTCAGAGACTAGCTACTATGCAGCGCGTCAAAACTCATAAATTATCCACTGTCCGAAAGCGACCCTTGACATTTTACACACATTTACAATGAAGGACATTACTTTTATTGCTCTTTTACAAAAGAGACCCAATTTCGATCGCAGTAGGAGGTTTGTCAGCAGAGGGAAACTCTCTCCTGCCTCGCGTCAATTCGATTCCCCACATCAAAGGAATACAAAAGAAACCGAACTTGAAGCCAGTCTCTGAAAGGTCCTTAAAGGACCTTTCAGAGACGGCTAAAAATCGGCAAACCATTTCTATCGGCATACGATACTGGGGTCCTACAACGGATCTACCGAGACTGTCTCACTTCCGGCAATTCTTGGCTGTGACGTCATGTTCCGAGAGTGTCAAAAAATGTGGTACAACGAAGCTCACGGAAGCTCTCTCTTGGTCATGAAGGTAGAAAGAGGATTGTATTACCATGCTCTTGGTTTTCGGTCTCGGAAACTGACGATTAGAACGAGACACGCCCACCTACGTCACAACGACGTCACTGGCGTTTGTTTGTGGGCAGCGCGGGAAGTTTCGGTTTTGGATAGCTTGATGCTGCTTGTTGTTGATCATTTGATTTTATAAAAAAAAATTTTAAAAAAAGACGATGGTGCAACATTGTGCTGTTCCACAATACAGCAACAACGCTACATTAAAGGGAATTTCGTGTTTTTCATTCCCAAGGGATAGAAATATGCGAAAACAATGGCTTGTGAAAATTCCACGTGATGAACGAAAAAATGTAGAAGTTTCGGATACTATAAGGGAATGCTCAACACATTTTTTGGATACTGATTTTATTACTTCAAAAAATGGAAAACGAAGAAATATGCAGAAAGATGATGTGCCTTCAGTCTTTTCATTTACTTCTCCTAGAAAGTTGAAACGTCGTCGCCCCCTGATAAGAAAGGCATTTGACACTACAAGTGCTGCTTCCTCATCAAACGTAAGTTTATTCCTTTTAGCTTATCTAAGTTAATTCTAGAATGTTTTGATTAATGTAGCTGAATTTAACGCTAACTTACATATGTCTTTCTTATAAGTATATACATGTAATTAAAAAATATGGGTCAAATAAATAGTAGTAGACCAGTTTCATTTTACAGCAGGAATTATCGCTTTAGCATGCAAACTACACAATTTAATTTAAGTTACTATGTAAAAGTTATTTAACTGCGAGAACAGTTACTTAAATCGATAATTAGGCATTTAATTTCCACATATTAGACAGTGTTGTTTAATCAAATAACATATCCCTTTTATATATACATATATTACCTTTATAGCAGTTCTTAATGTTAAATTCAGCAAAAAAATTTCTACCTTATGGGGAAACATCAATGAGCATATGAACAGTCGATTTTGACATAATATTAAGTGCTATGTAGCGTTAGATTTCAAAGTCTTCATTTGTAATAATTTTGTAAATATGCAATTGTTTTTTTTTAAATGCATAGGTGTCAGCAGATAAAATTGATATGGAATCTTGTGTTTCTGAAGAAACAAATCTGGGAAATAAGTTAAGAGAGATGGAGGAGAAATTACAAGATACAGAAGAGATATTACAAGCCACTGAAAAAAAATTAGAAGCTACACCAGCAGAGTTAGAAGCTGCACACGTAATGAATGCGCAATTAGAATTTGAAATAAGTGAGTATTTTTAAATATTTTTTGAGAAATAATTCTGAGCATGTAATTATTGATGTGTGTTATAACACATAAATGCTTTCTGTAGATTGTTTTTTTTTTTATTTCAATGTCATCAAACTACTTTTTACTTTTATAATTAACATATAGAATATAAGCATTGACACTAATGCCTGATTCATTGTACCTGATTTTTATTTTTATTTTTTTAATATAAAACTATGCACTTTCTTAATAAAAAAGTTCTGCTGTAAGACTGTAAACAAATCTCATTAGTGTAACTATATTATTTTTGTTTAAGAGCAGTACACATCCAGGATATCTTTGATCAGTTATTCTGTGTACTTTTCTTTGATTTTAGGTTGGTTGGTTGTAGGATTAAGGCCGATTGACTCCTTAAGTGTCCTAGGCCTATAGGGGGAATGCCCTCCGTGGGGGTCTTTCTAAGGGGTCCTAGCCCGTATTTACGCGAGTTTAGGAGGAAACCACGGAAAACTCCGAACGGCTAGGTCGATGAGCGCGACCTGGGATCGAACCCGGTACCTCCCATCTACCAGCTTTTGAGCGCAGAACCGCTCGGCCGCTGACTTCAGTAACATTTTAGGACTTCAGTAACAATGTAAGTGAGGGCATAAGTGCTAACTACAACTCTTACTAGTATTTCTAATATATATATACACACATTCAGTTGTTATGTTATACATGTGTTTATTACAGTAATCATAAAATACATACAAAGTATATTCATGTTGTAATGGTGTCGTGGTGCTTTCAAATGAGAGATAAAAAGTATCATTAGATGATGTAGAGGCATCTTCAGGCTACCAAGGAAATTTCTATCCATTTATAAAGTAGATGGAGAAAAAGAAGATATTTCAAGAAAATTTCTTTTTTTAGCATACTGTCATTTTATAATACATTGTGCTATAAAGAAGTTTTCTTAGACATTTAATGACAGAGGATTTTGCTTTCTTGGATACTTATAAGAATGAAGATTATCTACCGACTGATGCAGTTTCTGTTAATGCAGGCTTTGGTAAGTTCTTTAAAATTTTCAGATGCTTTGTTGAATTATTAAATTAAAAATAATATTGTAGTATGACATTATATTGTTTCTTTTTGTGCATTAATTCTTTGGAAATTAGATGTTTATGATTTTGTTACTTTTCTTTATAATATTTAGAATGAGTTTAGGAATTTGTGTGAAAAAGGAGGGAGAAAAAAAGTACTGGTGAAATATGTTGTCTAATAAAGCGTTGAAAGTATAGAAAAATGTTAAGTGAATTTCTTTACAGCATAAGTTTATTTCAAAACAAACTATGCTAAGAAGAAGTTTTCTTAATACAATCTCTGGAAGAGCTGAATTGGATGAAAAAAGCATAAAAATATCTGAAATGAAGAAAATTTTCCTAACTTATAGCTCATACAATATCGAAAGCTTTCTGATACAGCAAGTTAACATAATGTAAGTAGTAACATTCACATTTTGTTTTGTTTTGTTTTTTCTTTATCATTTTTTCTGAGTTTCTCTTAACCTGTGGAAGTATGATTCATTAACATAATGAAAGTTGTAAAACCTCCTTTTATTTTTATGAAATGTGATGTTATGCTTAATTAGATAGTAATTTCAATTTCTTCTAAAAGTTCTTTTTTTTTTTTTTTTTTTTTTTTTTTTTTTTTTAAATTAATAATTGATTATTTCATGACTTGCTTTGTAGATCAGAGGGAGTCTTATGTACATATATTTAAAATAATTTTATAATTGTTTTAAACACATTCTCAATGTATTAAAATCACTCTTTGAAATCAGGGTTTAACAAGTACAGTTGCCATCAGTGACTTACATTTCCTAATTGGTGATCAGTAGACATGCATAATATCCAGAAACATTGTCCCCTCCCCCCCCCCCCACACACACACAAAAAATCTATTCTGCATAAAAATTAGTTTAAACTTTTTTTTTTAACCAACAGTTAGAGTTGTGAGTTTCCCATCTTTCTGAAAGATGTTTTTAATAAACTTTTTTTTTTTTAATACTATATCTGATATTAATGTAATTATTATCTACACTGTGACTAAGAAAAGTTTAATATGTCTTGCAAAAAGTTAAATAAAAAAAATTACTTGTTTGGTTTTCAGAATTTTCTACCCCACATCACTACCAACAGTCAGTAAAGAAATACTGTGTAGCAGTGTATTTTCAACTATTTCATGCTTTAATTAGTGTAAAATTCCAATAGTAACCCTCCACCCAACTATATCTTGCTCTGTGATTTTCAGGTGTTTTCATTTTTCAAAAACCTTCCGTTCTCTTGGATGTTACAATCTGAAGCTTTTCCTAAATATTCAGCTTTTAAAAAATTTGCAATAATATCACACTTTCTAATTTTAACAATTTTTGTTTCTAAAAGTAAAGGGGGTTAAAATCGGAATTTTACGGTGTATATATTTGTCACTTTACAATTTGCTTACCTGTTGTAAATAAATAAAAATTCACAACACAATTGAGAGTATATTTTCCAGTATTTACAATGACCGCCTGTAATGTACCTAAATTCTTTTACAGGTCATTGTACACAAAATATTAACTTTTCTATATTTGCAAGATTTTGTTTTGAACCTCCATTAATTTTAAAGATTTTTTTTTTTTTTTTTTTTTTTTCCTTTAAGAACTGGTTTATGATTTTACTGCATAGATAAGTATGAGGCTGAAACGTGTAAAATAGTTTTATAAAAAGATCAGATGAATTCAGTCTGTAGGAAGAAATATGCACAGTGTGCTTTTAGATTTTACTTAAATTATTATTACATTTGCATTACACTTTCAGACAAATTGTTCAAATAGTAAAATTATAATAGTCGTTACTACATTCTATTAATATAATTAAACAAAAATCCTTTAAAAATTTATATATCTGCCAACTTATATGCTTTTTGACTACTGAAAACTTTAATAGTGCAAATAGCTTTATTGAAAATTTTAGCCGTAGTGAATTCCCGCTCGGTAGCACCTGCGGTGCTCTCTTCCTGTTTCAGTATCTGAAACAACCTATTTGCTAACAACTATGCTATGAAAGTTATGATCTTTGGAAATCCTGACGCTAGCAAAGTCTCTCTCAGTGTCACCCGCGGTCCCTTATCCCCATTTCAGAAGTTATAACAGCTTGCTCGTTCATAATGCAAATAGCTTTGAAAATTTTAACTGTAGCAAATTTTCACACACTGATGGCTACGATACCCTTTTACGTTTAATGATTTGAAACAGCCTGTTTTCTCACCGTGTAAAAAAACATTGAAAATTCTAATTGTAGAAAATCCCAAATTGATGGAGCCAGTGGTCTCCTAATCTACTCCCATATAATTTAATCATAATTGGAGATATTGAATTATTAAAATATCAAAGCACCATCTTGCAACAGAGATTTGCAACGTGTACTCTTCAATTCCAATTCAAATAACTTTTTAAATGATATATTACTTATGAAATTATGTTAATTAGAAGCTGAGATACAAAATTAATATAAACATTCTTGTAAAAAGATTTGTGTCTGCCTTTTCTGTGGTTTTCTACAAAACTTGTGTAATCGTGGACTAAATAATGTTAAAAAATCCTTAATAAGGAATGTAAGCAGAGTGTGGGAATTCGAAAGTCTGTAAAATAAAAAATAATAAATGTGATCTAGGTTTTCCATGATTTTCTCTGAAACTCCTGTACTGAATTTAATGGCTTATATCAGATTAAAAGTTCGCAATAAAATTGATGTAAAATATATTTCGAATGATATATTATAAGTAATTTAATTAGAATTAGAGATATTGGAATAGAGGCATTTTGTGTGCTTCTTGGTTTGCACTGAAACTCCTGCACGGAATTGTACGGTTTATATCAGTTTAAAAGTAACAATAAAATGTATTTCAAATAATGCATTGTAAGTAATTTAATCATAATTAGAATTGAATTGGAGATATTGAAATTTTAAATATTAAAGTGCCATCTGGTGACAAAGATTTGTAATCTCTATTCTTTAATTCCAATTTAAATAAGTTTTAAATTGACATACTACTTATAAGATTATGTTAATTAGAAGCTGATATTGAAAGGTAATATAAACATTTTTATAAAAAGATTTGTGTCTGACTTATGTGTGTTTTCTACGAAACTTGCATAATTGTGGGCTATATACAGTTAAAAATCCTTTGTACAAAACATGAGTGGAAACCAGAATTCGAAATTCTGTAAAATATAAAAGAATAAAAACATTCTTTAAGAAAATTAAGAAATTTAAGAAAATCCACATCAGCTTTTTTACAGCCCAGTTCAGAAGAAAAAGAGCATTATTATTCTGTTAAATATAACCATTGTCTCTTTACATAAACAAATGAAATAAAAATGAATTTAAATAAATATAATATGTCTATTTTTTTTAGTTTTTAACTTTGCTTTTAACTGCAGACAGGTGAGCAATAACGTCAGGTGATTTCGAATTTCTGCTTAAATCGATTTAAAATTGAAAAAATTCAAAATCTGCTTTTTTATTTCTGGTATCTTCTCATATGGTTGAAAAGCAATTATATTCCCGACAGAATAGCCAGCTAATATGTTTGGCACTGAAAAATCGATAAATAAAATAATGAAGTGTTTCCATCTAAATTTCATATTTCAGTTAATAAAAAAAAAATTTAATTGTCATGTTGAAACACTGTTTGCACTCCTGGATTAAGAAAAATCGCCCCTATCATTTGGTACCAAATTTTTAAAGATTGGATAGATATTTCAAATTAATTTACTTTTATGGTGCATTGAAAGAAATTTCCTTTATTTATTTTTTTTCACTTCCCAAACAGTTGAAAAATGTTTATCAGTTTAGTTTGTCTGTCTTCGCTCATGCTTTTATATGCAGGATTGCCACCACTCACATTTTTTCCACCATGATTTTTGTATAGAAATCTTTGCTTTTTTCAGTCATATAACCATACTACAAAAGATCACTGCTTATAAGTAATGACAAAAAAAAGTATGGCAATTCTGTGTACTCTTGAATAGCCATGAAATTGTAGTAAAATATACTAAGAAAATTGACTACAAAATATTGGCAGCTGTAAAGGACTTGTTGGAAAGGGGGTGCTGACTGATGGCAACAAAGAATAATCAAATACAAATAACTGAAAACAGATTATTTGCAAGTAACGTATATTTAACCTTACTATTGTAACTGTGTCAACTGAAATATTGTAAAAGCTTTACAATTTTTACCATAGGTTTTAATTTAATAAATTTTTATTTTTATTAGCTATGCAAGCTTATAACTAACTAAACCACATTCAATCAAAATAAGTCATTCTCGCTTACTCTACCTAAATATGTTTTTGTTTATTTCAATTGCTCTGACGACAAGAACACACAAACAGCTTGCAATTGTCCAGGGCCAAGGGACTGGGTATAAAGGAGCAGTCAAACCAAAAATAAGTATAGAAAAAAGTAAGAAAAATGAAACTTTTAAAAAAGAGAGCACCCCCCCCCCCCACACACACACATACCTTTTTTCACCAAGCACCACAATTTCTTCCACCAAGTTCTGAAACTGCCCATGGGTCCGAAAACAAATAGAGTTTAGACTAAACAGAATGAGGGAAAAAAATAGTGAGAGAATCTCATAATGAATTTTAAGACAGTGGGACCTATACTTGAGCTCCATTTATGGCATATAATTTCTGTCACCTTAGTTTTAGAATTTATTGACACAAACCTAATATATCACCCGTCTATTATTATACTACCTAAATTCAACAAGAAAAAAAAAATAATAAATAAGAGAAAATTGAAGAGAAAAAAATTAAATGCACCCAATATATAGAAAAATAATTTCAACATTATATGTTACAGCTGAACATATTAGAAAAAATGTGTTTAGTGAAACACTTTTAACTAAAAGAATTTTATATTATAAAATTTATAAAAGTACAAGTCATAAGATATTATAATATAGGTGAGGGGCTGTCCATAAATGATGTCACGCTTTTTTTCCAGAATTTTGGACCCCCTCCCCCCCTTTGTCACAAAGTGTCACGTTTCAATATAACCCCCCCCCCCCTTGTCACATGTCACGGAACATGACATACATCAATAACTTGAAGTTCAGAAACAAAATATTAGACTACAGATCATATTTCAAATTTTATTTTTAAATGTTGACTATGGATCTTAATGACATCTGTAAATATAACCATAATAATGATACGTGTAGTTAATTTGTATGAACTAAGAGTAAGGTTTACAAAAAAATCCAAATTAATAGAACAGTTGTAAAGTATTCATAGAAAACAGCAATTGAAAACAGTAGTATTTTGGAAAACTGAATAAAATTTAATAAATTTCTTCTAAGTAAAGATTTTCTATTTCTATAATATACTAAAAACCTACTCTGAATGCTTTTTTCTGAAAGAAAATAATGTATTAGGGGAGGGGGGAATCACAGGATAAAGTTACTTTTACCCGAATTAAAAAAATATCTTTAATCTTTGATAATTTTAAATAACTTCAAAATTTCATCTGCTGAATATAAATGTTTGTATTTTAACTGAAATATGTGATGTCACACTTTTTGTTACCCCCCCCCCTCCCCTCCCCTCCCTTGTCACAAACTGTCACAATTTTATGACCCCCCCCCCCCTTCAAGCGTGACATCATTTATGGACGGCCCCTGATACTGCACCGTCTATGAAGAATAAATAAAATAAATCACCTTCTTCCTTTTCGGGGCTCCATGCAGGCTAGATAACTTCCTGAAGATTCAAGATAACTTCTTTATAGCATAACATATGATAAAGTAACATCATGCTAATAAAAGAAGTTTTCTTAAAATATATTCGTTTTTCTTCTTCATCTAATTCAAGACATCCATCAGAACTGCCAGTTGATTTCAGAATTTCTTTCTTTTCCCAAAATAACAGCAAATTAATCTTGGAATCTATAAGAATGAGGGGAGAAAATTTTGAAATCTCTGAAAATGGCACACATAATTAAGCATGTAATCTATAATAATAAAAGAAGATGTCTGTCTGTCTCTCTGAGCATCTATACGTTCAGCCCCTATTATATTAAAATGCTTAAAGTTTGAGCACATAGGTGTGCTTTTTTTTCACAAAATTAAAACTTTTAGAATGAAGTTTTAAAAATTAGATTTCAGAAAAAAATAACAGTGCATTTCTGTTTCAACAATCACCTTTTTGAATGCTTATCCGTGATAGAAACTGGGAAGGAAAGGGAAGGCATTATATGACGCCTGCTGCAAATATTTTAGGTGCCAAATTGAAATTTCTAGTTGCAATTTCAGAAATTCACTTTTAACATGACTAATCGAGCGATTCTGAGTAAAATAGTATTTTCTGGGGTGGAAAGTGCACACAGAAACAGGTGTAATGTGTTTGTTACATAGGTTATTTATACGCATGTGTGGTGAGAGGGTTGCAAATTGCAGTTTTATAAAAAGATTAAAAGGGATTAAGGAAAACTTTTTCTTTTTTAGCTGTGTAAAGGGAGGGATGAAATATGCCCCAAATACACAGATGTTTAAACAACATATTCCTTGCACAGCAGGGAGAAAATATACAATACAATCATGGAGCTTTCAAAGTTAAACAAAAATAAGTCTTTAAAAAAAGCTAGGCGTCAAATTTGATGACCAGAAATAATTTTATAGTCGTTAAATGCAATAATTTAGTCATACTTGACAACTAACGACGGCTAATTTCGAACACTGATCCTTATCATTATATTAAATAAAGTGCAAGAATAAAATACTTTGTAATTATTTGAAATATTATGTAAAGTATCAATATTTAAATTAATATGAAATAAATAAAAATGATCTGCTCAGTAATATGTAATGTAAGTGGGATGTTCAAGCTTCTGACCTACAAAACCATTAATATAAATTCTACATGATGCTGTATACATTGGTTTTTGATTCATCACATCAAATATAATAACTTGATAATAATAAACATTTCTTTCTAGATTATTATTATTTTTTTTTTTTTTTACACTAGGTGTTTATTTGCATTATATAGGATGTAAGAATTTTCCCTTCAACTAAATGAGGTCATTTAAATTGCAATTTTAACAGTAATTTTTTGGTACAACATTTCAATTATTAAAAAATAAAGAAATAATTAAATAAAATTACATATATGATAGCAAAATTTTAAATGATCCATATAATACACATCATACAATACATTGTATTACATACATACCTGTACAGAGAATAAAGTGTCAAGAACTGAATGTTACTAACATAAACAAAGTTGGTTTACTCCAATTTTCGCCATAAATACATAATCAGATTAATAGTTATTAAACATGCAATCGATTAAAACATGCAAAAAGTTACGTTAAATAAAAATAAACATTACTTTGCTTTCAAAAATACAGAATTTTCCGATGAAGCTGTCCACACGTCCTTCACATAGGATGACACAAACAAACTATAACCTTCTCTAAGTAATCGCTGGCTGCCGCAGCCTTCAATAAATTTTGTTATATGTGAATTTTGGAAGGTTTCAAGATTTTTTACTGATTTTCCCGATGTTAATCCAACGTGATTCGAGCAAGACGCCATTATTATATTAATTCCCGTGTGTATAGCTATGTGGGCAAAAGACTCTCGTGCCCACAAACAAACATCATATGTTTACCATATGTGCTAAACCACGCCCCGTTCTAGTCGTCAACTCCTGCCGAGATTTATCGAAAAAATGTCACCAAGCGTAGAGCTAGTGCGAACGAGTTTTCGGCACCGAAATATATGTAATGTGTCCGCCATTTTTAAAAACTAAAACATGATGAATTAAAAAGTAAAAAACGTGTACAGATGTTATTTTTTTTAGAAAGAACTTTCAAAACTATTAATTTTTTGTGTGGACACTATATTCGTATATTCATTAGTTTTAAAGATATTCGATTAGAAAGTTCACGAGTTTCAAGAGATGTATCCCTTTTGTCAAGTACACTATTAACAGAAACAATCGAATATTGAAGACTAGTAGTGTAATTTTGACATTTCTGCGCCTGCGGCACCGCTGCACGGGCATGGGGCGTGGGGGCTATGCTGCCGCGCCGTTATCTTATCAGCATCCGGGGTTGCATGAGGCTGTTATCTATCTGACCTCCACAGTCTTAAGAAAGGAAATCGTTATCTTTAATGATAATGAATATTATTTACATTAATTAATGAAGAATTATGGTAATTTGAAATATTTTAAACTTGGAAAAAAAAAAATTATGATTTTAAGAATTTCTTATGTTTGATCAGAGCTTTTTTTTAAATCCGTTTAAACATTTTTCTTATACGACCATGACTTTGTCATTTAGAAATTAGGTTAAATGGAGATAAATATTTTTTTTTTTTAATAAAGAGATAAGTGCATGATTTTGTGTTATATGTAGTAATAATTGTGAAATCTACTGCTTATCTTTAAAATAGAGTATTTAAAGAACTTTATCAGTGCACTTTCTTAAATTACGGGATGTTGATATTATCTTTTACACTTGTAATTTTTAGTTTGAACTTCCATTTTATAATAAAATAGTTATATGTCAAATAAATAGAGATTCTTGTAAATGAGTTGTCTTAGAAATTTTGTGAAAGAAAATTGAAATAATGTGGCAAGTGTGTATTTTCGGATATATGTAGAAATAGTGATTATCTTTGCAATTCAGGAAATGGTTAAACATGTATTCATGAGATCTTGATTATATACTTTTAAATAGATAATGAGTTGTATTAGAAATTATGTAAGAAGATATTTTTATGTACTTAATTGTTAGATAAGTAGTTTTCGTTTAAATATATGTGATTTAGGATGAAACATTGATAGTGAATTCGCATAGATAATTACTGAGTTGCGATAACTGATAGCGTTTCCCAAATATTTAAAGTGTTAACCAATATCAGTTTTTTTTTTTTTTTGGATAAAGTCTATTGATATATTTTTATCAACTTGCTACATTTAGTGAAAAGTTTAATTAATAATTGCGTCGTGGTTTTGAATGTGTAATGATAATATTTTTAGACATGTACTCATCTTTGATATGACGTAGAATTGAACCCGTCACCTTTTCAACTTAAGTGCTCATAGAGATATGAATTTACATTAATTATCGATTTTAAAATTAATTTTAAACTTAGAAAAAAAAAAAAAAAAAATGTGATTTTTAAAAAGAGAATTTTAATGATCGATGGTGTTAGTCGATCTGAGAGAATTTATTTTATTTTTTTTCTTTTTAATAAAGAATTTAACGAGAGGTAATGTATTTCGAGGACTTAGCATTTTTCGCGATGGTCGGAAAATTTAATTGAATGAATTTAGGTGTTGTCATTCGGAGATTTATATTAGTAAATTTTTATAGAACATGTTGATTTAGGAGAAAATAATTATGGTATTATAAAATTAAGTGTTTTTATATACAGATATTTTTGAGCTATCATGACCCAATCGAAAGCATGTATTTTTAATAAATAGTATTATAAAATTAAGTGATATTTTTGAACTACCATGAAGCATGTATTTTTAATGATTATAAAATTAAGCACTTAATACGTCATACCACGATAAACTCATTTTGTTTGATTATCTTATATAGGATATACTTCTACTAAACTAGTTAAAAAACTTTTTTGAATTATTCACCTTAAAGTGAAAATACTATACTATAGAGTTAACATTTATTTAATTCATTAAAAAATATGCTTCTTGAAAATAATGAGCTATCTAGAAGTATTTTTCATTGATATATTTATTTAATAATATTAATTTAAGAACTTTATTTTATAAATTAACTCCTATCAACCAATAACATTTTACCACACAACAGAGTTATAGTAGATTTTATTTAACTTATCATAAGCTAAAATCAAACCAGGCACTTCTTAATCTTATATTCATGTATTTGCATATTTTGTATATTTATGCATCCTTAAGTATTTTAGTTATGTAATATTTTAAAATGTGATTGGAAAAAAAAAATATTTCGCATTATAAATGTAATTTAAGTTTATGCACGCACACACATAGAAAAATTTATTTATTTTTTAATCTTAATAGATTCAAACGGAAATTAAAAAGTTAAGCATATGTACATTGCAAAATTGATTAAGATTTAATATTACAAACTTAATTATATTGAGTGAAATTATGATATAACTTATTAAATAAGTAATACTTGTAAATATTACAAAAATGTTGATACACATTAAGGTTTAATTGTTGCTTAGTTATATTTTATGTGCATATTTAGTACTTTTTGTGATGTAATGTAGCTTATTAGATGTCCAATAGTTATAAATGATGCAAAAATGTTGAAGTACATTAAGGTTTCATAGCTGCTTAGTTATATTTTATGTGCATATATAACACTTTTTAGGATGATATGCAACTTATTAGACGTACAATAGTTATAAATATTGCAAAAATGTTGAAGTATATTAAGGTTTAATAGTTGCTTAGTTATATTTTATGTGCATATATAGTACTTTTTGTGACGTAATGTAGCTTATTAGATGTACAATAGTTATAAATGATATAAAAATGTTGAAGTACATTAAGGTTTAAGAGTTGCTTAGTTATATTTTATGTGCATACATAGTACTTTTTGTGATGTAATGTAGCTTATTAGATGTACAATATTTATAAATGATATAAAAATGTTGAAGTACATTAAGGTTTAATAGCTGCATAGTTATATTTTATGAATTTATATAGTACTTTTTGTGATGATATGTGACTTATTAGGTGAACGATAATTATAAATGATGCAAAAATGTTGAAGTACATTAAGGTTTAATACTTGCTTAGATATATTTTATGTGGATATATAGTACTTTTTGCGATGTTATGTAACTTTTTAAATGAATAATACTTATAAATATTGCAAAAATGTTGAAGTACATTAAGGTTTAATACTTACTTAGTTATATTTTATGTGTATATAGTACTTTTTGTGATACAAAATTTTCTCGGGGGATAGTAGTTTTCAAGCGATTTTAACCACAGGAATACACTCTGTTTAAGATAGAAATAGATGCACTAGTATTGAACATGCTGGCTTCTTTTATGGTCACGTGATCCAATCAGAAGCATGGATTTTTAATAATTGTAAAATTAAGTGAGTTTAGTATACAAGTTTCGGAAAAAACCATGAAAAACTTCAAACGAATAGTCTACAAGCTTTAAAATCTGTGATGCGCAAATTATTTGTTTTAACATGTTGATAAACTGGATTACATTAAAAGGTTTGGGTATTAAAATGATACATATTTGGCGAGATTAACAAGGTTATAAAAAATTTGGGTGCTTTCCTAGTGTACGAATTTAGGTTATATTTGGCGTGATTTCGCCGATAATTACAAATTTGATGGTAATCCTACAGTATAAATGCAGTTGCAAAGAAATTTTTGTCAGTTGCTGCTGTATTTTTGAGGAGCGCGCACGTTTAATTTTGTAACTTGGATTCTGTGTAACACCGTACTTTGTAGTGAGAGATGGATTTACCTGAAGAAACACCTATTTCAAATGAGGTGTCATCAAGCTTGGATACTAAGAAAATACCAAAAACTTTTAGCTGTGTTTCTTGCAGTATGGTATTTAAACGAAAATGGGATTTGGCTCGTCATATAAAAATTCATCTGAATGAAAAATCTTTTATTTGCAATGTATGCCAGAAAGCATTTACCAGATCAGATAAGTTAAAGAGACATTTAAAAATTCATGAAAAGACACCCATAGAATACAGATGTGAACAATGTAGCGAATCCTTTAATCATAAATATCAGTTGCTGCTGCATATTAGAAAAAACCATCGAAAACCTTTGTTAGAACATCCATGCGGTCAATGTGCAGAAACATTTAGACAGAAATATAAATTATTGAAACATGTTAGAAGAAATCATCGAAAACCTCTGCCAGTACATTCCTGTAATGAATGTTCAGAAACATTTAGTCAGAAATATAAATTATTAGAGCATGTTAAAGAAAGTCATCGAAAACCCTCATCGCAAGGTGCATTAAAGCAAACGATGAAGTCTGACCGAGATTTGCTTAAGGAGAAAACTATACATTTTAAAAGAAAAAATGCTCTTAATACTTTTTTTACAATCACCACATTCGATAATAAAAACAATGATATGGATTTGTTGTCATTTTTTAATAATTTAAGAACTGACATTTTAAACGAATTAAAATTTCAATTAAATGAGAAAAAAGCATTTAAATGGTACACAAACGCAAAAGTTATCCTTAGACGTACCTCATCAGTTGGAGAAGAAGAGTATATTTCACCAAATTTTAGATCAAAAACTATAATAGCTCTTTTATCAAGTGATTTGGATAGTGATCTTGAAAGGGGTTTTAACAAGATGATAAAAAGTTTTGATGAATTTAATCAACGAGGATCTGGTTGGATATTATCAGAAATTATCAAATTAGAACTTTGTATGGCAAAATATCGACCCTTTTACTAAATATTGGTTGAATCTTAAAAATTATTGTAAGCGAACAAAAACTTTGTCACAAAAACGATTGTGTAAGAACGATGTCTGTAAAAATACTTATATAAAAATTATATATATATATATTTTTTTTTTCAGTTTATTACCTGATATGAAAGATTTTAAAGACTGAAATTTTATAAAAATTTTTAAAAAGTGAAAACATTGTTACAAAAACGATTGTATAAAAATGATATATGTAAAAATACTTATATAAAAATTACATTTTTTAGTTTATTACCTGATATGAAAGTTTTTAAAGATTGAAATTTTAAAAAGTGGAAACTTTGTTACAAAAACGATTGTATAAAAATGATATATGTAAAAATCTTATAATTTGAAAAAATAAAAGTATGTGTATAAAAATTGTATTTTAAATTATTTATTTCATACAAAAATTTTGAAGTCTAAAATTTTAAGAAAAGTTTGAACTATAAACATTATTTATAAATTCACTTATATTAATGTAGAGGTATTTAAATAGAAATGTTTTATATTTATTTTAACTAAGTAATATGTTTTTTTTTTTTTTTTTACTATATATTTTATAAAAACGAAAAATGTTATTACATATATAAATTGTTATTTTATAGTAAATATAATCTTACCAATTTTAGAGATTGCATCAAAAAATCACAAACTTTGCAATTTTAGCATTAACCATTTCACATATAGTCTACGGAAATACTAACCTACTTAAAAGTTTAACTTTACTGCATATCTTAAACTAACTTATCAGATATACTGCATATATGGAATTAGGATGAACAAATTATCTGTTTTAGCACGTTGATAAACTGAAATACTTTATAAGATTTAACCATTAAAGTATCATATTTGACAAGATTTAGAATTCTTTTAGCGAAAATTTTTAATGTATTTGAGGATAAACTAGAATATTTTTCAAGATTTGACTATTAAAATAACATATCTGCTAAGACTTGGCGAGATTTTTTTAAATGTATTTGGCAATAAATACTGATTTGGCATTAAACATAGAGTATAAATTCAGTCTCAGAGGAAAATTTAAACAGTTGCTGACTTGTTTTCGTGGTTCAGTTTTCATATAGCATTTTTAAAGTTTTACTTTGATTAATTTTATAATGGATCTATCTGAGGAAGTACAAGTTTCTGTTCATCAACAACCCTCTTCATCATGTTTTGAAGATGAGAAGTTGTCTAATCGTTTAAAGTATAATGACACTTTACACTTTAAGGATGCAAAGCTCTTTATTTGCGATATATGTAAGAAAGCATTTAGGAGATCGTACGGTTATAAAAGACACTTAAAAACTCATGAAAAACCTCGCATAGGATATGGGTGTGAATACTGCATGGTAAATTTTAGTCGTAAACGGGATTTTTTAAAGCATAATGCAAAAATTCATAAAAAGACTTTGCATAATCACAGTTGTGATGAATGTAGTGAAGTGTTTAGGACTAAACAAGATTTATTTAATCATAAAAAAATGCTACATCGAAAGGTTTTACCTGAATATCTATGTGTAGAATGCAACGAAAGTTTTCGATATAAGTATGAATTATTACAACATAACAGAAAAAATCATCGTAAAGATTCTTCTGCTTACGTATGTACAAAATGCAATGAACGAAATACTCTCAACTTAGACAGTGAAAATATGAACTTAACGAATTTTTTTGAATAATTTGAATACTGCTTTTTTAACCAACACCTATTCTTTAGCCAAAAGCTTTCATGATGAAAATAACAATACGTATTTTTTAATATTTTTAAATAATGAAAATATGAATACCGAAAGCATAACACAAAATATTGACTCACCAACCAACAACTTTGAGAGTGTAAATGCGAACTTAACGAATTTTTTAGATAATCAAAATAATGTTTTCGGTTCATCAACCAGTGAAAATGTGATCTTATCAAATGTTTTGGATAATAATGAAAATGCATACAACGTTTTACCCACTGCTAATGGAAATATGAATACTGAATGTTTGACACAAAGTAATATTTATGACTCACCAACGAACAACTTTGAGAATATAAATGTGGACTTTACGAATTTTAATGTAGAGTGTATGAGTAATCAAAATAATTTTTCACCGGTGAGTGTTGATAACGACTTGTTGACATTTTTGGATAACTTTAATGTAGAATGTATAACTCAATGTGACCTTAACGATTCAACAACAATTTAGATTTTTATGAACCTGTTTTTATATTGATAATAATAATGTAAAATAAATTATTTTAATCAAAAAT
Organism: Salticus scenicus; assembly: GCA_963930645.1. Taxonomy (NCBI): domain Eukaryota; kingdom Metazoa; phylum Arthropoda; class Arachnida; order Araneae; family Salticidae; genus Salticus; species Salticus scenicus. The sequence continues at coordinate 19,679 of CAWVNO010001934.1, read as the reverse complement.
TGTGTTTTTATTATGAAATTACTTTCTATACATCATTTTATATTACAATAGATACGTTAAGTCACGAAAAAAATCTTAACATGTGTAAATATATTTTTGCTTTCTTATTAACTAAATCGTTTAATACAATAAGACTTGGTGATTTTAATTCGTTTTAAAGAAATTCTCCCCCAACAAATTGGAATGGGACGAAGTGACTGATAAAAACCGTAAAATAAAGAACTCTAATATTGCTGATTTATTAAATATTTTCTACGAATAAGAAAGTGCCTATCAATGCACAGGGCGAATTGTTGCAAGCTCTTAATGATATGTCTAAAACCTTTATTAAAAACAAATTTTTGTTATCTTCTGTACCCAAATGTAGCCCCACCTATTGGTTAAATTTTTAATATAAAACACTGGTCTCTTTATTTATGTTTAAATAAATGATATAAAAATTGTTAATTTGCGTCCTTCTCTTCTACTCGCACGGTGTGAAATGAGCGATAACGCTATTTCTTATCAAGATCACGTGGTAAGCTTTCTTATCTACTATGTCACGTGACATTGTCTAGTATGACGTAGTAAGCTACCTACGTCACATGACATTGTCTACTATGACGTAGTAAGCTAAACACAAACCCTACACTAATGTAGTATATGTGACGTAGTAGATACGTGCTAGATACGTCATAGTAGACAATGTCATGTGACGTAGGTAGCTTACTACGTCATACTAGACAATGTCACGTGACATAGTAGATAAGAAAGCTTACCACGTGATCTTGATAAGAAATAGCGTTATCGCTCATTTCACACCGTGCGAGTAGAAGAGAAGGACGCAAATTAACAACTGTGTTGAGGTAAGTCCAATTTTTATATCATTTATTTAAACATAAATAAAGAGACCAGTGTTTTATATTAAAAATTTAACCAATAGGTGGGGCTACATTTGGGTACAGAAGATAACAAAAATTTGTTTTTAATAAAGGTTTTAGACATATCATTAAGAGCTTGCAACAATTCGCCCTGTGCATTGATAGGCACTTTCTTATTCGTAGAAAATATTTAATAAATCAGCAATATTAGAGTTCTTTATTTTACGGTTTTTATAAGTCACTTCGTCCCATTCCAATTTGTTGGGGGAGAATTTCTTTAAAACGAATTAAAATCACCAAGTCTTATTGTATTAAACGATTTAGTTAATAAGAAAGCAAAAATATATTTACACATGTTAAGATTTTTTTCGTGACTTAACGTATCTATTGTAATATAAAATGATGTGTAGAAAGTAATTTCATAATAAAAACACAATTTTTGATTAAAATAATTTATTTTACATTATTATTATCAATATAAAAACAGGTTCATAAAAATCTAAATTGTTGTTGAATCGTTAAGGTCACATTGAGTTATACATTCTACATTAAAGTTATCCAAAAATGTCAACAAGTCGTTATCAACACTCACCGGTGAAAAATTATTTTGATTACTCATACACTCTACATTAAAATTCGTAAAGTCCACATTTATATTCTCAAAGTTGTTCGTTGGTGAGTCATAAATATTACTTTGTGTCAAACATTCAGTATTCATATTTCCATTAGCAGTGGGTAAAACGTTGTATGCATTTTCATTATTATCCAAAACATTTGATAAGATCACATTTTCACTGGTTGATGAACCGAAAACATTATTTTGATTATCTAAAAAATTCGTTAAGTTCGCATTTACACTCTCAAAGTTGTTGGTTGGTGAGTCAATATTTTGTGTTATGCTTTCGGTATTCATATTTTCATTATTTAAAAATATTAAAAAATACGTATTGTTATTTTCATCATGAAAGCTTTTGGCTAAAGAATAGGTGTTGGTTAAAAAAGCAGTATTCAAATTATTCAAAAAATTCGTTAAGTTCATATTTTCACTGTCTAAGTTGAGAGTATTTCGTTCATTGCATTTTGTACATACGTAAGCAGAAGAATCTTTACGATGATTTTTTCTGTTATGTTGTAATAATTCATACTTATATCGAAAACTTTCGTTGCATTCTACACATAGATATTCAGGTAAAACCTTTCGATGTAGCATTTTTTTATGATTAAATAAATCTTGTTTAGTCCTAAACACTTCACTACATTCATCACAACTGTGATTATGCAAAGTCTTTTTATGAATTTTTGCATTATGCTTTAAAAAATCCCGTTTACGACTAAAATTTACCATGCAGTATTCACACCCATATCCTATGCGAGGTTTTTCATGAGTTTTTAAGTGTCTTTTATAACCGTACGATCTCCTAAATGCTTTCTTACATATATCGCAAATAAAGAGCTTTGCATCCTTAAAGTGTAAAGTGTCATTATACTTTAAACGATTAGACAACTTCTCATCTTCAAAACATGATGAAGAGGGTTGTTGATGAACAGAAACTTGTACTTCCTCAGATAGATCCATTATAAAATTAATCAAAGTAAAACTTTAAAAATGCTATATGAAACCTGAACCACGAAAACAAGTCAGCAACTGATTAAATTTTCCTCTGAGACTGAATTTATACTCTATGTTTAATGCCAAATCAGTATTTATTGCCAAATACATTTAAAAAAATCTCGCCAAGTCTTAGCAGATATGTTATTTTAATAGTCAAATCTTGAAAAATATTCTAGTTTATCCTCAAATACATTAAAAATTTTCGCTAAAAGAATTCTAAATCTTGTCAAATATGATACTTTAATGGTTAAATCTTATAAAGTATTTCAGTTTATCAACGTGCTAAAACAGATAATTTGTTCATCCTAATTCCATATATGCAGTATATCTGATAAGTTAGTTTAAGATATGCAGTAAAGTTAAACTTTTAAGTAGGTTAGTATTTCCGTAGACTATATGTGAAATGGTTAATGCTAAAATTGCAAAGTTTGTGATTTTTTGATGCAATCTCTAAAATTGGTAAGATTATATTTACTATAAAATAACAATTTATATATGTAATAACATTTTTCGTTTTTATAAAATATATAGTTAAAAAAAAAAAAAAAAAAAAAAAAAACATATTACTTAGTTAAAATAAATATAAAACATTTCTATTTAAATACCTCTACATTAATATAAGTGAATTTATAAATAATGTTTATAGTTCAAACTTTTCTTAAAATTTTAGACTTCAAAATTTTTGTATGAAATAAATAATTTAAAATACAATTTTTATACACATACTTTTATTTTTTCAAATTATAAGATTTTTACATATATCATTTTTATACAATCGTTTTTGTAACAAAGTTTCCACTTTTTAAAATTTCAATCTTTAAAAACTTTCATATCAGGTAATAAACTAAAAAATGTAATTTTTATATAAGTATTTTTACATATATCATTTTTATACAATCGTTTTTGTAACAATGTTTTCACTTTTTAAAAATTTTTATAAAATTTCAGTCTTTAAAATCTTTCATATCAGGTAATAAACTGAAAAAAAAAATATATATATATAATTTTTATATAAGTATTTTTACAGACATCGTTCTTACACAATCGTTTTTGTGACAAAGTTTTTGTTAGCTTACAATAATTTTTAAGATTCAACCAATATTTAGTAAAAGGGTCGATATTTTGCCATACAAAGTTCTAATTTGATAATTTCTGATAATATCCAACCAGATCCTCGTTGATTAAATTCATCAAAACTTTTTATCATCTTGTTAAAACCCCTTTCAAGATCACTATCCAAATCACTTGATAAAAGAGCTATTATAGTTTTTGATCTAAAATTTGGTGAAATATACTCTTCTTCAACAACTGATGAGGTACGTCTAAGGATAACTTTTGCGTTTGTGTACCATTTAAATGCTTTTTTCTCATTTAATTGAAAGTTTAATTCGTTTAAAATGTCAGTTCTTAAATTATTAAAAAATGACAACAAATCCATATCATTGTTTTTATTATCGAATGTGGTGATTGTAAAAAAAGTATTAAGAGCATTTTTTCTTTTAAAATGTATAGTTTTCTCCTTAAGCAAATCTCGGTCAGACTTCATCGTTTGCTTTAATGCACCTTGCGATGAGGGTTTTCGATGACTTTCTTTAACATGCTCTAATAATTTATATTTCTGACTAAATGTTTCTGAACATTCATTACAGGAATGTACTGGCAGAGGTTTTCGATGATTTCTTCTAACATGTTTCAATAATTTATATTTCTGTCTAAATGTTTCTGCACATTGACCGCATGGATGTTCTAACAAAGGTTTTCGATGGTTTTTTCTAATATGCAGCAGCAACTGATATTTATGATTAAAGGATTCGCTACATTGTTCACATCTGTATTCTATGGGTGTCTTTTCATGAATTTTTAAATGTCTCTTTAACTTATCTGATCTGGTAAATGCTTTCTGGCATACATTGCAAATAAAAGATTTTTCATTCAGATGAATTTTTATATGACGAGCCAAATCCCATTTTCGTTTAAATACCATACTGCAAGAAACACAGCTAAAAGTTTTTGGTATTTTCTTAGTATCCAAGCTTGATGACACCTCATTTGAAATAGGTGTTTCTTCAGGTAAATCCATCTCTCACTACAAAGTACGGTGTTACACAGAATCCAAGTTACAAAATTAAACGTGCGCGCTCCTCAAAAATACAGCAGCAACTGACAAAAATTTCTTTGCAACTGCATTTATACTGTAGGATTACCATCAAATTTGTAATTATCGGTGAAATCACGCCAAATATAACCTAAATTCGTACACTAGGAAAGCACCCAAATTTTTTATAACCTTGTTAATCTCGCCAAATATGTATCATTTTAATACCCAAACCTTTTAATGTAATCCAGTTTATCAACATGTTAAAACAAATAATTTGCGCATCACAGATTTTAAAGCTTGTAGACTATTCGTTTGAAGTTTTTCATGGTTTTTTCCGAAACTTGTATACTAAACTCACTTAATTTTACAATTATTAAAAATCCATGCTTCTGATTGGATCACGTGACCATAAAAGAAGCCAGCATGTTCAATACTAGTGCATCTATTTCTATCTTAAACAGAGTGTATTCCTGTGGTTCAAATCGCTTGAAAAAAACTATCCCCCGAGAAAATTTTGTATCACAAAAAGTACTATATACACATAAAATATAACTAAGTAAGTATTAAACCTTAATGTACTTCAACATTTTTGCAATATTTATAAGTATTATTCATTTAAAAAGTTACATAACATCGCAAAAAGTACTATATATCCACATAAAATATATCTAAGCAAGTATTAAACCTTAATGTACTTCAACATTTTTGCATCATTTATAATTATCGTTCACCTAATAAGTCACATATCATCACAAAAAGTACTATATAAATTCATAAAATATAACTATGCAGCTATTAAACCTTAATGTACTTCAACATTTTTATATCATTTATAAATATTGTACATCTAATAAGCTACATTACATCACAAAAAGTACTATGTATGCACATAAAATATAACTAAGCAACTCTTAAACCTTAATGTACTTCAACATTTTTATATCATTTATAACTATTGTACATCTAATAAGCTACATTACGTCACAAAAAGTACTATATATGCACATAAAATATAACTAAGCAACTATTAAACCTTAATATACTTCAACATTTTTGCAATATTTATAACTATTGTACGTCTAATAAGTTGCATATCATCCTAAAAAGTGTTATATATGCACGTAAAATATAACTAAGCAGCTATGAAACCTTAATGTACTTCAACATTTTTGCATCATTTATAACTATTGGACATCTAATAAGCTACATTACATCACAAAAAGTACTAAATATGCACATAAAATATAACTAAGCAACAATTAAACCTTAATGTGTATCAACATTTTTGTAATATTTACAAGTATTACTTATTTAATAAGTTATATCATAATTTTACTCAATATAATTAAGTTTGTAATATTAAATCTTAATCAATTTTGCAATGTACATATGCTTAACTTTTTAATTTCCGTTTGAATCTATTAAGATTAAAAAATAAATAAATTTTTCTATGTGTGTGCGTGCATAAACTTAAATTACATTTATAATGCGAAATATTTTTTTTTTCCAATCACATTTTAAAATATTACATAACTAAAATACTTAAGGATGCATAAATATACAAAATATGCAAATACATGAATATAAGATTAAGAAGTGCCTGGTTTGATTTTAGCTTATGATAAGTTAAATAAAATCTACTATAACTCTGTTGTGTGGTAAAATGTTATTGGTTGATAGGAGTTAATTTATAAAATAAAGTTCTTAAATTAATATTATTAAATAAATATATCAATGAAAAATACTTCTAGATAGCTCATTATTTTCAAGAAGCATATTTTTTAATGAATTAAATAAATGTTAACTCTATAGTATAGTATTTTCACTTTAAGGTGAATAATTCAAAAAAGTTTTTTAACTAGTTTAGTAGAAGTATATCCTATATAAGATAATCAAACAAAATGAGTTTATCGTGGTATGACGTATTAAGTGCTTAATTTTATAATCATTAAAAATACATGCTTCATGGTAGTTCAAAAATATCACTTAATTTTATAATACTATTTATTAAAAATACATGCTTTCGATTGGGTCATGATAGCTCAAAAATATCTGTATATAAAAACACTTAATTTTATAATACCATAATTATTTTCTCCTAAATCAACATGTTCTATAAAAATTTACTAATATAAATCTCCGAATGACAACACCTAAATTCATTCAATTAAATTTTCCGACCATCGCGAAAAACGCTAAGTCCTCGAAATACATTACCTCTCGTTAAATTCTTTATTAAAAAGAAAAAAAATAAAATAAATTCTCTCAGATCGACTAACACCATCGATCATTAAAATTCTCTTTTTAAAAATCACATTTTTTTTTTTTTTTTTCTAAGTTTAAAATTAATTTTAAAATCGATAATTAATGTAAATTCATATCTCTATGAGCACTTAAGTTGAAAAGGTGACGGGTTCAATTCTACGTCATATCAAAGATGAGTACATGTCTAAAAATATTATCATTACACATTCAAAACCACGACGCAATTATTAATTAAACTTTTCACTAAAAGTAGCAAGTTGATAAAAATATATCAATAGACTTTATCCAAAAAAAAAAAAAACTGATATTGGTTAACACTTTAAATATTTGGGAAACGCTATCAGTTATCGCAACTCAGTAATTATCTATGCGAATTCACTATCAATGTTTCATCCTAAATCACATATATTTAAACGAAAACTACTTATCTAACAATTAAGTACATAAAAATATCTTCTTACATAATTTCTAATACAACTCATTATCTATTTAAAAGTATATAATCAAGATCTCATGAATACATGTTTAACCATTTCCTGAATTGCAAAGATAATCACTATTTCTACATATATCCGAAAATACACACTTACCACATTATTTCAATTTTCTTTCACAAAATTTCTAAGACAACTCATTTACAAGAATCTCTATTTATTTGACATATAACTATTTTATTATAAAATGGAAGTTCAAACTAAAAATTACAAGTGTAAAAGATAATATCAACATCCCGTAATTTAAGAAAGTGCACTGATAAAGTTCTTTAAATACTCTATTTTAAAGATAAGCAGTAGATTTCACAATTATTACTACATATAACACAAAATCATGCACTTATCTCTTTATTAAAAAAAAAAATATTTATCTCCATTTAACCTAATTTCTAAATGACAAAGTCATGGTCGTATAAGAAAAATGTTTAAACGGATTTAAAAAAAAGCTCTGATCAAACATAAGAAATTCTTAAAATCATAATTTTTTTTTTTCCAAGTTTAAAATATTTCAAATTACCATAATTCTTCATTAATTAATGTAAATAATATTCATTATCATTAAAGATAACGATTTCCTTTCTTAAGACTGTGGAGGTCAGATAGATAACAGCCTCATGCAACCCCGGATGCTGATAAGATAACGGCGCGGCAGCATAGCCCCCACGCCCCATGCCCGTGCAGCGGTGCCGCAGGCGCAGAAATGTCAAAATTACACTACTAAGACTAAAGAATAACTTTCTAAATTTAATTAGTTTTTAAGTCCTCAGAGCTATGAATTGGAAGCTAAATTATGTAAATTCATCATTCATAATGAAATACGACGCTAATTTAATGATAGTATATTATAATAAATTAGTTACCAGATGCTATTCCGTCAGTAGCTCGATCGCAGCGTATTTGACTACAGACCCAAAGTGCTCGGGTTCGATCCGCGGGCCGTTCAGTTTTTTTTTTTTTTTTTAATAATAATGATTTAAAAAAAAGGGGGGGGGGCAAGCAATTAATTTAATTTTTTTTTTCTTTTCTTTTCCTTTTATTTATTTTTTTTTTTTTTATAAGAAGAGTACTTCACATATTAGGATTTTCCTAATATATGTATATTACTAACAAGAGAAGTATGAATACTTAATTTATTAATTATAAAATAAATAAATATGTATATATACATTTCATTTGCAAAAAAATAATTTAAAAGTAAACTGCTTGATCGTTTTTTTTTCACTGCTGATTGTTATCATTACTAATCAGAAATAAATAAATAATTTTTCGTTTTTATTCTTTGCTGATGAGTGCATATAATTCTAATTTGTTTTAATAATTATTTTCTCATAAATTATTAATTAAATTTAACACACACACAAAAAGAAAAAAGAGCTTCTTTTCATCTGAAATAAAATAGTCAAAGCTTACAAAGGCATAGATTATATATATATTTTTAAACACAATATTGATATATGTAGCACTTCCTAATTTTCTTTCTCCTCCCCCCCCTCCTTTTTTTTAGTATTACTAACAAATAGGATAAGAATAATTAATTTAATAATTAGAAAAAATGAATAAAAACACACCCTCTCTTTTTTCAATTGTAATAAAATATTTACAATATGAGATACTTTACTTTCGATAATATTTCTACTTTTATAGTCATTATTAATCAGAAAACGATTATAATTAATTTAATAATTAGAAAAAATAAATACCCTCCCCCCCCCCCACTTTTATTTATTGTAATAAAATATTTAAAATATGAGATACTTACCCTTCGATAATATTTCTACTTTTATAGTCATTATTAATCAGAAAATAAATTGTAACGTTTTAATTTTGAAAATACAATTTCTTTGTAATTTGTTAAAATATTACAAAGAAAATATTATAAATACACACACACACACATATGTATTTCGAGTTGATGATAAATTATTTTCTGGTAAATTATTAATTAAATTTAACCACCCTCCCCTAGAAAAAATAAAAATTAAAAATTCCAGTCAAAATAAATTATTTTATAAATGCTTGATTATTCTCCTGTTTTTAAATAAAAAATCATTATTAATCAAAGATTAAACTTTTAACAACCTTAAAAAAATTTTCTTCTATATAAATAATTTATTTCTTATTCCTTGCTGAATATTTGTGTAATTCCTGATTTAATTTAGTAATTATTTTCTATTTCATAATTAAATAAATTTAACTTTTTTCTTTCTTTTCTTTTCTTTTCTTTCTTTTTTTTTAAGTTAAATAAAAAGTATTTACAAAATAAATTAAATGTTTTAAAAGTATACATTTAAATTTTGATGACAAATTATTTATTTTAAGCAAATATTCTACGTTTTTTATGACTTCTTTTTATTTATTTTATTTTTTTTTTTTAAGGCAAACAAATATTTAAAATAATTTTTTCTTTTCTTTCTTTCTTTTTTTTTTTTTCTTTTAAGAAGAGTACTGCAAATATTAAACACTTTCTAATATATATATATATATATATATATATATTACTGAAAAGGGAAGTGTGAATATTTAATTTATTAATTATAAAATAAATAAATATGATATAAATATAGATTTCAATTGCAAAACAACAATTTAAAAATAAAGTGTTTGATAATTTTATTTTACTTCTGACTGTAATCATTACTAATGAGAAATAAATAAATTACTTTAATTAAACAAATTATTTTCCATTTTTATTCTTTGTTGACGAGTGCATAGATCTTAATTTGTTTTAATAATTATTTTCTCATAAATTATTAATTAAATTCAATACAAACACAAAAAGAAAAAAAAAGTTATTTTCAGTTGAAATAAAATAGTCAAAGCTCGCAAAAGCATATTTCAATTTTATTTTTCTTAATATATATATTTTTTAAACATAGTATGCCCTAAAAATATATCCTTTGAATATGTGTGTAACACTTCCTGATTTTCTTTCTTTCTTTCTATTTAATTCAATTTTAATTATTTAATTAATGTTTTTTTAAGTATTACTAACAAGGAGAATATGAATAATTAATTTAATAATTAGAAAAAATAACTAAGATTATTATTATTATTATTATTATTATTATTATTATTATTATTATTACTATTATAAAATATTTAAGAAATGAAATGCTTTCACTTCAATAATATTTCTACTTCTACAGTCATTATTAATCAAAAAATAAATTGCAACTTTTTAACTTCAAAAATACAATTTCTTAAATTTATTTATAATATTTGCTAAATTATTATAAAGAAAATATTATAAACACACACATATATATATTTCGAGTTGATGCTAAATTATTTTATGGTAAATTATGAAATAAATTTAACTACCCACCCCTACAAAAAATAAAAATTCCAGTCGAAATAAATTATTTTACAAATGCTGGATCATTCTTTTGCTTTTAAATAAAAAATCATTATTAATCAAAGATTAAACTCTTAACCTTAAAGATTTATCTTCTATGTAAATAAATTATTTATTACTTATTTATTTTTTATTCCTTGGCACTGAATATCTGTGTAATCCCTGATTTAATTTAGTAATTATTTTCCGTTTCATAATTCATTAAATTTAACTCAACTTCTTTTATTTATTTATTTTTCAGTGAAATAAAAAGAAAGAAACATTTGGATTTTGATGACAAATTATTTATTTTAAGCAAATATTCTAAAACGAAAAAAAAAAAAAAAAAAAAAAAAAGGATTAAACGAGGATCGAACGGAGGAACTCTCAGACAGCAGAAAGTTACTCTGCCACAGCGCCACTGGCTACCAGCAGAGATTCTTCCATCAGTCTTAAGTTATATTTTACAGCTCTTAAATAGAATCTTCATAATTCTTTCATTATAAACTATGAATTTTACATGGTTTAGCTTAGAATTTATAGCTCTGAATACTCCAAAATTGATTATTTTTCAGAAAATTATTCTTTAGCCTTTAATTTTAGATTATTTCTTTCGCTTAAAAATGCAGTTGACAAAGCGATGTTCCTCTTGTCACTCGTGAACTTTCTAATCGAATATCTTTAAAAATAATGATAATATGAATATAGCGTTCACACAAAAAATTAATAGTTTTGAAAGTTCTTTTCAAACAGTATAACTTTGGTGCATATCTTTTGCTTTTTTGTTTCATCAGTTCTTATTTAAAAATGGCTGACAACGTTGGATATATTCGCTTTTGACCACCTACTCACTGTGATTGGTCAAAAGTATCCGGTACCGATAAAGTTTTATATCTCCGCACTGGGCTTCCGTTACCGGCTTCCAATACGTTCGTTGTAGTGTAGGGCAAAATATGAGTCTCGAAAACGGGAGTGCCGGGATCTTGGAAACTCGGTCTCGGGAAGTTTCCTACACGGAAACTTCTCCGCATGTTCGTTGTAGGGGTCCTGGGCCGATATATGATATCCGGTAGTGGCCCGAAAACAAATGTGCCAACGTAGGGCCGAATTTGGGACAGTTTTCTTCGAGTTCGAATTTTCAAATTTAATGTAAAAAAAAAAAAAAAAAAAAAAAAAAGTTTATTTTTTATTATTTTTTAAGTTTTACTTTTGTCAGAAATGTTGAAAACGTTTAGTATAACAGATGCATATATTTGTCATAATAATATTATTTTTATTAACAACTATAATACTATTCAATATAAAACAAATTAATTAATTAAATTAAAATAAATAAATAGTATTAAGTAATTCATTTATTTGAAACGCCAAAGAAAAAATGTATATTTTTTTATCCTTTTCTTTAAAAATAAAGTAATAATAAAAGTAATAATAAATTAAAATGCTATATATATATTTTGAGCATAATTTAAATATTAAATAGTTTTTTAATGTGTATATAATATGTATTGTTTAATGAAAATATTTAATCAGTAGAAATTATTTAAATTGTAATATTTTCATTAAACAATACACATATTCAAATTATACTCTATAAATTATTTAATCTGAAGCAAAACTCAATAATTAAAATCATAGCTTCGAAAGTTCAAAATTTCTGCACTAGATGGCAGCTGTAATTTTTTCAGAGCGTGATCACCACACCTCGCCAAATGTAGCAAATAAACATGTTTCTAAGGGTGATAAACTTTTGACGATAGTTTTTGCTGATGAAAGCGATAACTTGTATGATTCAATATTGGCTGTCCAGACGAGAACTTGAACAATAGAGCAGGCGCACGTGACGTCACTGCGATAAACACTGACAGCTGATTCCGCACGTGCTTTAGAACGTAGGCAAAAGGTGGGATAAAGCATCATTGTTTGACGTTACAAGCTTAGCTATGTACTTCAATTTCTCCAATATTTTTAACATGTTTCACACTTCTAAAGATTTAAGAATTGTTATTCCTTGTTATATAAACATGAATGTATATGGACGCTTAATTAAAAAAAAAAAAATTGTATTAAATAAAATACTTTAAATATATATATACATATATATGTTTTTACTTTCTTCTATATTAAATAGAAGAAAGTATTGGATTCGTAAAAATTTTTAACCTCGTTTTTTTGATGGATTTACACGCTGTAGAACACGATTTAATCATTTTTAGAAAATGTCTGTCTGTCTGTCAGTCTGTGTGTGTGTGACAAAATTTTGTGGCAACTGTATCTCAGGAACTACTGCACAGAATTTCATACAAATTGGTATGTAGTTGCACCTTGATGTAAATTAGTGCCTATCAACTTTTGATAAAAATTGTCTTACAGGTTGCGTTGCCATCCCGCTTTTTCTAAATTTTTAACATGGTGATATAGGACAAAATTTTGTATAAATGTGCATAAAGGGAATTATTTTTTAGTAATCATTACGAAATTTACAAGAATTATTTATAATAGAGATAGTCAACTGGGAAAATTTTTTTGTATGTGTAGGAGCCTCGCCACCCCCCCCCCTGCGGGGGGGGGGAAGTCTCCCCTTGAGAGGAGTACATTTTCAAGGTGGGTATCTTTCGAAAGGTCTCGTCAATACCTTTAAAACGAATGGTTGAAGTATAAATCTGTGATAATTTGAAACAAAGTTATCGATTTTTTTTTTTTTTTTTTTTACTTTTAACGAAAAAAAGCTTAGAAAATAAATCGCAATTTTTATTTTATTTATTTATTTATTTATTTTATTTTATTTATTTATTTATTTATTTTTTATTTATTTATTTTTATTTTTATTTTATTTTTTTATTTTTATTTTTATTTTTATTTTTTTTGTTAACGAAATTTAACCTAACTTGGTATTTAGTTGGTCATCCCTGACATAAACTGTTGCTGATTAGACTTGTGGATCAATCGCTCAACAGGTGACGCTGTGATCCTATTTTTTCTAAATTTTTAACATGGCAGTATAGGACATAATTTCGTTTAAATGTACATAATGAGAATTACTCTTTACCTGTGATTGTAAAATCAATATGAATTGTTGATCATAGTAGTAGTTAATTCGGGAAAAAAATTTGAGCATGCATTTGAGCACTCTAAAAATAAATAAATAAATAAATAAATAAATTAAAAAAAAAAAAAAATGGATATATATATATATTTTTTTTTTTTTTTTTTTTTTAATATTGTTACTGAGTGAATTTGTATAGGGAAATATAGAAGAAAGTCTTGTGGTGGCCACAACATACTAGTTTTTTCTATGGGAGATTATAGAAAAAAAAAAAAAAATGAAAGAACTATTTAATGTAAAAATATAATTAATAAAATCTTTTTGTAAAAAAATAGAACCGACTCCAAATAGGAACTACTATTCAAACAACTAAAAATGAAAGAAAATTGGTAGAAAATGGAACTGTAAATTGCGCCTAAAAGTATAAAATAATTTCCTTCGCCAAACAACCTATAACACTACAATTAATCATAACTTTTGAAGTCGGCGCAAAATTAAATAAAATTTAATTAGTTTTTAAAGGTTTGTCTTTAGATCGGTAGCAACAAATGCTGTTGTTTCGAATGATCTATTTTCATGTTTCCTTTATTATTTTATCACTGTATACAATTGGTCCATTAGTAGCATCTACATAGAACAGTGAACATTCTTCACAATGCGGTATTTATGTTTCTACGAAGTTAGAGTTTCCTTTGCAAATTTGGTATAACTTTGATAACTATCATCCTTGATGGCTTTTGGATTTGGTGATCAAAACGTAAGGCAAAAATATACACGCAAGATGTATAGTTTCATAATATATATTGTACGATGTGTTGTTTCATATTCTAGATTTCTCTCTTGATATACCTTATCAAAATAATCATGATATCCCAAAGAAATTAAATATGTTTGCCAGATAATTTTGCGATTTTTCTTTCACCAAGGACGTCAGATACCAGCAACTTCGCCAACTTTTGCTGCTTACGAAATCTTATTTGTATTCTTGAATCAAATTAGTTCTCGGTTGCATTTTGCAGGTAACAATGTGAGATGTATATTTTGAATAGTATTTGATTTTTGTATTGAATAAAGGTATCAATTTTTATTTAATTTTGCGCCGACTTCAAAAGTTATGATTAATTGTAGTGTTATAGGTTGTTTGGCGAAGGAAATTATTTTATACTTTTAGGCGCAATTTACAGTTCCATTTTCTACCAATTTTCTTTCATTTTTAGTTGTTTGAATAGTAGTTCCTATCTGGAGTCGGTTCTATTTTTTTACAAAAAGATTTTATTTTACTCTTTTCAGTGAAAACTTATTTATATAGCAGAGCATCAGAAGACGTTCGACGGAAGTTTCACAAATCACAAGTTCCAAGAAAAGTGACTTTACTCAAAAAATGGTTTATGTCACTGAAAAATACATGAAATGCACCCAATGTGAACAAAAAAGTTACATCTCCATCTAGAAAGTTATCCACTCGAGAGACAGTTGTGCCAGTTGTTTTATAGTAAAGTTATTTTTAAGTTGATTTTTCTCAAATGCTGCATTTTTAAGTTGTGTTACTTTTCTTACCTTTATCGGATATGAGCAAAAAACTATCTGTTGAACGAACATACGTTAAATTAAAAAGTCTAGGACATGTAAAGGACGGATACGCTGTATTCGTAATCGAAAATTCTGTTAGGCATATATATTGAACTTTACAGTGAATACGTGTCACCCGCTGCGCTGGAAATTGCGCAGCGTAAAGTTCAAACAAGGAGCAAAATATGCATTGCAGCTGACGGATAGAATTTTCAACATCGATACTTACATACTGCTTTTACCAGTGTAGCTGCATGCGTTCAGCAGTTAGAAGAGTGAGAACAGACTTTTGTGAGTATCCTGTAATTTGTTTATATCTTAATGAAATCATAATGAAACCTATTTAAGGCCAATATCATTACGACAACAAAAAAGTATTAAAATTAAATCATCTCTTACGAAGTTATAAGCTAACAAATTTCAACAGCAACAACGAGAAACATGGTTTGCATTGAGAACCTCTTCCTGTATGAAGTCGGTTTAAAACGTCTATGTGTTAATCGATGTGACCGCTTACAATAACCATACATTGAATTTTAGATTGCATAAATGTCACCCGCTACGCTACAACATATGCAATGTCGTTCAATTGTGCACAAAATAGGAAATTGTGAACAAACAAATGCACGTTTTAAGCATTCTGTTTTTAGCAATTATGTCTAAACTATCTTTGCGTACTACATCGATGATGCTCTGCAATTTTATAATTCACTTTTTTCCTCTGTCTTGAAACGTTTCCGAGATAGGATCGCTAACTCCACTCTATTCCACCAGGTTGCACTTTAGGCGGTTGAATCGCGTAGCACATGTCCACTTAACTGACTTTTTTGGGCACCCTGTATTTTTTTGTGATCGCAAAGATCTTACAATGGGATTTATTTCAGACCAAGACCTTTACAATAAAACAAAAAGTATCAAAATCGGATCATCTGTTCAGAAGTTATGAGCTAACAAACAAAAACAAAAACAAAAAACATATGCTTTGAATTGAGAACCTCCTCCTTTTTGAAGTTGGTTAATTAGAGCATCTCTTACGAAGTTATAAGCTTACAAACACCAACAACAACACATAGCTTGAATTAAGAACACCCTCCTTTCTGAAGTTGGCTGAAAACGACTTTGCGCTAATCGATGTGACCACTTACAGTAACAGTACTTTGAACGACAGAGTATACGTGTCATCCGCTACGCTACAAAGTGTGCAACGTAGTTCAAGTGTGCATAATGTAGGAAATAGCGAACAAACAACTGCACGTTTTAAGCGTTCTATTTTTGGCAATAATGTCTAAAAACTGTCTTTTCGTAGTAAATCGAAGATGCTCTGCAACTTCGTAATTAACTTTTCTCCCATCGTGAACCGTTTTTGAGATAGGAGCGCTAATTCCGCTGTTTTTCACCAGATGGCGCTTTATTTTCTTTAGATTGTAAAAAAGTTATAATGGGACCTACTTCAGACCAAGATCTCTACAACAAAACAAAAAGTATCAAGTAACCGTATTTTGAACTATATAGCGTATGTCTCCCCAGCTACGCTACAACGTGAGCAATGTAGCTGAAGTATGTATAGTGTAAGAAATTGCGAACAAAAAAATGCACGTTTTTAGCATTGTATTTTTAGCATCAGTGTCTAAACTATCTTTTCGTACTAAATCGATGATGCTCTGCAATTTTATAATTCACTTTTTCCCCCTGTCTTCAACCGTTTCCGAGATAGGAACGCTAGCATGAATGTTTAAACTATCTTTTTCTACTATCGATGATACTCTTCAACTTTCTAATTCACTTTTTTCTTTAGCACCGTTTTCGAGATAGGAACACTAACTCCGCTATTTTCCACCAGGTGGCGCTGCAAGCGGTTTAACCTTGTACAGCATGGCCACTTTGCTATACTTACATACCATTTTTATCACTATAGCTGCAGCCGTTTCGCAGTTAAAAGAGTTGGGACTGATTTTTTGGGGCACCCTGTATTTTCTTTAGATCGTAAAGATATTACAATGGGACCTATTGTAGACCAAGACCTTTTCAACAAAACAAAAAGTATCAAAATCGGAGCATCCGTTCAGAAGTTATGAACTAACAAACATAAAAAAAACATACGGTTTGAATTGAGAACCTTCCTTCTTTTTTTGAAGTCGGTTAAAAATGATTGCATTTTTTAAAAATCAAAATGTTTAATAATAAAATTAATTTGTTCAATCGAACTATTTGAGCTTTTAACTGAAAAATCTATTTCTAAATATTTTTAATATAAAAGTGTGTTTTTCCAGTAAATAATTAAAGATTAAAAAAAACAATAAATAAATAAATAAATAGTAAAAAATCTAGAAAACTAGTTTAACTAATAAAAAAATATTTTTTTAATAATTAAATTAAATTGGTTGAGATTGTTTAGTATTACTGCTTCAGCTTTTAATAGAAAAATCTATATGACAGTACTTTTAATATTATTAAAAAAAATTATTTTCTATGAACGGTAATAATAATAATAATAATAGAAGCTAATTAAAAAAATCATTCAATAAAATATTCTAATTAAAAAATGAATATTTATTAAAAAATATTTTTTTTTAATATTTAAATTAGGTAAAATTACATCACACTATTTTTTGGACTTTTAATTAAAAGGCCTATTTCAGTAGCCGAGCGGTTCTGCTCTTCAAGATCATAGATTAGTGTTGGTGTTTAGGAATAAGGCCGATTGACTACTCTAGGGTCCTAGGCCCATGGGGGAGTACCTTTAATGGAGGTCTTTCTAAGGAGTCCTAGACCGTATTTACGCAAGTTTCTAAAAAAACCACAGGAAGCTTCGAACGGCCGGGCTGATGAGCGCGGACCTGGAATCGAACCCGGCTCTCGGCACCTCACGTCTAAAAGCTTTGAACACAGAATCGCTCAGCCGCTGGTGGGCTCTGATAGATTGGAATAGCCAGGATCGATCCAAGGTCCGCTTGTCAACCTAGACAATTGGAATTTTCCATGGTTTTCTCTGAGATTGCTTAATGCAATTTTTTATGCTTTCAATAGAAAAAAATATTTTTTAATATAAAAAGATTTTAATTTCTGCGAATGATTGTTTAAAAAAAAAAAAAGAAAGAAAGAAAGAAAGAAAAGCTAGTTAAAAAAGTATTTAATAAAATATTATAATTAAAAAAAAAAAAAAAAACTAATTTATTTATATTAAAAATATTATTTATTATAATTAAGATAATTAAAATTGCTGAATAAAATTATTTGGACTTTTAATTAATAAGCCGAGCAGTTCTGCTCTCCAAACTGGTAGACAATAAGTGCCGGGTTCGATCGCAGGTCATGTCGTCGACCCTCATGTTCTCAATCGGCTTTAACACCTAAAGTACCCACGCCAAATTATTTTTAATAAAAAAAGTTATTTTAATTATGATTATATAAAAATAATTAATAATGTATTATAACTAAAAACTAATTTAATTATGGAAAATATTTTTTAGCAATTAATTTAGATCAAACTTCTTAATAAATAATATTACTGTTTGGGCTTTTAATAGAAAAACTATTTCAAAATACTTTTTAATGTAAAAAGATATCTTTTGTCATGATTATAGAACAAAGAACTTATTAAAATTATATTATTTAAATAATTTAATTGGTAAAATTTTACATTAAAATATATACAAATTTCGAGCTCTCTCTTAATACTATTCTTTCGGCTACTATTCGAAAAATGTATTTCTAAAGACATTTACTTAAAAAATATTTTTTTTCTATTAATTATTACAGAAAAATATTAAAAAATATTTAATCAAAAATTAATTTAATTATAAAAAAAATAGAGTTTTTTAATAATTAAGTTAGTTGAATTTTCTTTTTCACTATTCTTTTTTTTTTTTTTTCAAAATACTTTTAAAATATATATTTATTTATTTTTCCTTTGAGTCATTGTAAAAAAAAAAAAAAAAAAAAAAAAAAAAAACTATTTAACAGTTTTTTTTTTTTTAATCTAGTTAAAAAGGGTAATTTAATTTTATAAAATATTTTTTTTAAATAATAAAACGGTAAATATCCGTTAATACTATTATTTAGACTTTTAATTAAGAAAAAAAAAAAAGAAAGAGAAAAGAAAAAACTATATTTTGTACTATTTTCTTTTTAAGAAAAGCAAAATTTCACATTATAAGCGAAGAATACTTTATGTTATTTATACAGACGATAATTCAAACTTAAACAAAGCCATATTTGAGCAAGTGTTACTTCTGTTTCTCAAATTTATCTTTAAATTAATTTTCGCATAAAATATACGGACATCTCACTTGGAGAAAGGCAGATATTTTGCCTACATGCGCAAAAATTGCGCAGAAGATCAGAATAGCGTCACTTGTTTATAAATATGCGCCTGCTCACCGTACAAGGCATCGCAGTATG
>CAWVNO010001932.1:0-57150 GCA_963930645.1 Salticus scenicus | reverse complement strand
TCGTCGTTTGAAGATGGGCATGTGAAACTGCGAGAAAAATTTTGAGAGCGCAGGACGGCTGCCGAAAGTCTGCGTAAAAACGCCCCCCGGGCCTAAAGTTTCACCGTGCAAAATTCCCGGTGATGTTATTATGAAACTAGAATACATTTCGCAGATTCTGAAAGTTATTGCGATAGTTAGACTCTTTTAGTTGCTTGGGAATCGTCGTTTGAAGATGGGCATGTGAAACTGCGAGAAAAATTTTGAGAGCGCAGGACGGCTGCCGAAAGTCCGCGTAAAAACGCCCCCCGGGCCCAAAGTTTCACCGTGCAAAATTTCCGGTGCGGTTATTATGAAACTAGAATATATTCCGCAGATTCTGAAAGTTATTGTGATAGTTAGACTCTTTTAGTTGCTTGGGAATCGTCGTTTGAAGATGGGCATGTGAAACTGCGAGAAAAATTTTGAGAGCGCAGGACGGCTGCCGAAAGTCCGCGTAAAAACGCCCCCCGGGCCCAAAGTTTCACCGTGCAAAATTTCCGGTGCGGTTATTATGAAACTAGAATATATTCCGCAGATTCTGAAAGTTATTGTGATAGTTAGACTCTTTTAGTTGCTTGGGAATCGTCGTTTGAAGATGGGCATGTGAAACTGCGAGAAAAATTTTGAGAGCGCAGGACGGCTGCCGAAAGTCCGCGTAAAAACGCCCCCCGGGCCCAAAGTTTCACCGTGCAAAATTCCCGGTGATGTTATTATGAAACTAGAATACATTTCGCAGATTCTGAAAGTTATTGCGATAGTTAGACTCTTTTAGTTGCTTGGGAATCGTCGTTTGAAGATGGGCATGTGAAACTGCGAGAAAAATTTTGAGAGCGCAGGACGGCTGCCGAAAGTCTGCGTAAAAACGCCCCCCGGGCCTAAAGTTTCACCGTGCAAAATTCCCGGTGATGTTATTATGAAACTAGAATACATTTCGCAGATTCTGAAAGTTATTGCGATAGTTAGACTCTTTTAGTTGCTTGGGAATCGTCGTTTGAAGATGGGCATGTGAAACTGCGAGAAAAATTTTGAGAGCGCAGGACGGCTGCCGAAAGTCTGCGTAAAAACGCCCCCCGGGCCTAAAGTTTCACCGTGCAAAATTTCCGGTGATGTTATTATGAAACTAGAATACATTTCGCAGATTCTGAAAGTTATTGCGATAGTTAGACTCTTTTAGTTGCTTGGGAATCGTCGTTTGAAGATGGGCATGTGAAACTGCGAGAAAAATTTTGAGAGCGCAGGACGGCTGCCGAAAGTCCGCGTAAAAACGCCCCCCGGGCCCAAAGTTTCACCGTGCAAAATTTCCGGTGCGGTTATTATGAAACTAGAATATATTCCGCAGATTCTGAAAGTTATTGTGATAGTTAGACTCTTTTAGTTGCTTGGGAATCGTCGTTTGAAGATGGGCATGTGAAACTGCGAGAAAAATTTTGAGAGCGCAGGACGGCTGCCGAAAGTCCGCGTAAAAACGCCCCCCGGGCCCAAAGTTTCACCGTGCAAAATTTCCGGTGCGGTTATTATGAAACTAGAATATATTCCGCAGATTCTGAAAGTTATTGTGATAGTTAGACTCTTTTAGTTGCTTGGGAATCGTCGTTTGAAGATGGGCATGTGAAACTGCGAGAAAAATTTTGAGAGCGCAGGACGGCTGCCGAAAGTCCGCGTAAAAACGCCCCCCGGGCCCAAAGTTTCACCGTGCAAAATTCCCGGTGATGTTATTATGAAACTAGAATACATTTCGCAGATTCTGAAAGTTATTGCGATAGTTAGACTCTTTTAGTTGCTTGGGAATCGTCGTTTGAAGATGGGCATGTGAAACTGCGAGAAAAATTTTGAGAGCGCAGGACGGCTGCCGAAAGTCTGCGTAAAAACGCCCCCCGGGCCTAAAGTTTCACCGTGCAAAATTCCCGGTGATGTTATTATGAAACTAGAATACATTTCGCAGATTCTGAAAGTTATTGCGATAGTTAGACTCTTTTAGTTGCTTGGGAATCGTCGTTTGAAGATGGGCATGTGAAACTGCGAGAAAAATTTTGAGAGCGCAGGACGGCTGCCGAAAGTCCGCGTAAAAACGCCCCCCGGGCCCAAAGTTTCACCGTGCAAAATTTCCGGTGCGGTTATTATGAAACTAGAATATATTCCGCAGATTCTGAAAGTTATTGTGATAGTTAGACTCTTTTAGTTGCTTGGGAATCGTCGTTTGAAGATGGGCATGTGAAACTGCGAGAAAAATTTTGAGAGCGCAGGACGGCTGCCGAAAGTCCGCGTAAAAACGCCCCCCGGGCCCAAAGTTTCACCGTGCAAAATTTCCGGTGCGGTTATTATGAAACTAGAATATATTCCGCAGATTCTGAAAGTTATTGTGATAGTTAGACTCTTTTAGTTGCTTGGGAATCGTCGTTTGAAGATGGGCATGTGAAACTGCGAGAAAAATTTTGAGAGCGCAGGACGGCTGCCGAAAGTCCGCGTAAAAACGCCCCCCGGGCCCAAAGTTTCACCGTGCAAAATTCCCGGTGATGTTATTATGAAACTAGAATACATTTCGCAGATTCTGAAAGTTATTGCGATAGTTAGACTCTTTTAGTTGCTTGGGAATCGTCGTTTGAAGATGGGCATGTGAAACTGCGAGAAAAATTTTGAGAGCGCAGGACGGCTGCCGAAAGTCTGCGTAAAAACGCCCCCCGGGCCTAAAGTTTCACCGTGCAAAATTCCCGGTGATGTTATTATGAAACTAGAATACATTTCGCAGATTCTGAAAGTTATTGCGATAGTTAGACTCTTTTAGTTGCTTGGGAATCGTCGTTTGAAGATGGGCATGTGAAACTGCGAGAAAAATTTTGAGAGCGCAGGACGGCTGCCGAAAGTCCGCGTAAAAACGCCCCCCGGGCCCAAAGTTTCACCGTGCAAAATTTCCGGTGCGGTTATTATGAAACTAGAATATATTCCGCAGATTCTGAAAGTTATTGTGATAGTTAGACTCTTTTAGTTGCTTGGGAATCGTCGTTTGAAGATGGGCATGTGAAACTGCGAGAAAAATTTTGAGAGCGCAGGACGGCTGCCGAAAGTCCGCGTAAAAACGCCCCCCGGGCCCAAAGTTTCACCGTGCAAAATTTCCGGTGCGGTTATTATGAAACTAGAATATATTCCGCAGATTCTGAAAGTTATTGTGATAGTTAGACTCTTTTAGTTGCTTGGGAATCGTCGTTTGAAGATGGGCATGTGAAACTGCGAGAAAAATTTTGAGAGCGCAGGACGGCTGCCGAAAGTCCGCGTAAAAACGCCCCCCGGGCCCAAAGTTTCACCGTGCAAAATTCCCGGTGATGTTATTATGAAACTAGAATACATTTCGCAGATTCTGAAAGTTATTGCGATAGTTAGACTCTTTTAGTTGCTTGGGAATCGTCGTTTGAAGATGGGCATGTGAAACTGCGAGAAAAATTTTGAGAGCGCAGGACGGCTGCCGAAAGTCTGCGTAAAAACGCCCCCCGGGCCTAAAGTTTCACCGTGCAAAATTCCCGGTGATGTTATTATGAAACTAGAATACATTTCGCAGATTCTGAAAGTTATTGCGATAGTTAGACTCTTTTAGTTGCTTGGGAATCGTCGTTTGAAGATGGGCATGTGAAACTGCGAGAAAAATTTTGAGAGCGCAGGACGGCTGCCGAAAGTCCGCGTAAAAACGCCCCCCGGGCCCAAAGTTTCACCGTGCAAAATTTCCGGTGCGGTTATTATGAAACTAGAATATATTCCGCAGATTCTGAAAGTTATTGTGATAGTTAGACTCTTTTAGTTGCTTGGGAATCGTCGTTTGAAGATGGGCATGTGAAACTGCGAGAAAAATTTTGAGAGCGCAGGACGGCTGCCGAAAGTCCGCGTAAAAACGCCCCCCGGGCCCAAAGTTTCACCGTGCAAAATTTCCGGTGCGGTTATTATGAAACTAGAATATATTCCGCAGATTCTGAAAGTTATTGTGATAGTTAGACTCTTTTAGTTGCTTGGGAATCGTCGTTTGAAGATGGGCATGTGAAACTGCGAGAAAAATTTTGAGAGCGCAGGACGGCTGCCGAAAGTCCGCGTAAAAACGCCCCCCGGGCCCAAAGTTTCACCGTGCAAAATTCCCGGTGATGTTATTATGAAACTAGAATACATTTCGCAGATTCTGAAAGTTATTGCGATAGTTAGACTCTTTTAGTTGCTTGGGAATCGTCGTTTGAAGATGGGCATGTGAAACTGCGAGAAAAATTTTGAGAGCGCAGGACGGCTGCCGAAAGTCTGCGTAAAAACGCCCCCCGGGCCTAAAGTTTCACCGTGCAAAATTCCCGGTGATGTTATTATGAAACTAGAATACATTTCGCAGATTCTGAAAGTTATTGCGATAGTTAGACTCTTTTAGTTGCTTGGGAATCGTCGTTTGAAGATGGGCATGTGAAACTGCGAGAAAAATTTTGAGAGCGCAGGACGGCTGCCGAAAGTCCGCGTAAAAACGCCCCCCGGGCCCAAAGTTTCACCGTGCAAAATTTCCGGTGCGGTTATTATGAAACTAGAATATATTCCGCAGATTCTGAAAGTTATTGTGATAGTTAGACTCTTTTAGTTGCTTGGGAATCGTCGTTTGAAGATGGGCATGTGAAACTGCGAGAAAAATTTTGAGAGCGCAGGACGGCTGCCGAAAGTCCGCGTAAAAACGCCCCCCGGGCCCAAAGTTTCACCGTGCAAAATTTCCGGTGCGGTTATTATGAAACTAGAATATATTCCGCAGATTCTGAAAGTTATTGTGATAGTTAGACTCTTTTAGTTGCTTGGGAATCGTCGTTTGAAGATGGGCATGTGAAACTGCGAGAAAAATTTTGAGAGCGCAGGACGGCTGCCGAAAGTCCGCGTAAAAACGCCCCCCGGGCCCAAAGTTTCACCGTGCAAAATTCCCGGTGATGTTATTATGAAACTAGAATACATTTCGCAGATTCTGAAAGTTATTGCGATAGTTAGACTCTTTTAGTTGCTTGGGAATCGTCGTTTGAAGATGGGCATGTGAAACTGCGAGAAAAATTTTGAGAGCGCAGGACGGCTGCCGAAAGTCTGCGTAAAAACGCCCCCCGGGCCTAAAGTTTCACCGTGCAAAATTCCCGGTGATGTTATTATGAAACTAGAATACATTTCGCAGATTCTGAAAGTTATTGCGATAGTTAGACTCTTTTAGTTGCTTGGGAATCGTCGTTTGAAGATGGGCATGTGAAACTGCGAGAAAAATTTTGAGAGCGCAGGACGGCTGCCGAAAGTCCGCGTAAAAACGCCCCCCGGGCCCAAAGTTTCACCGTGCAAAATTCCCGGTGATGTTATTATGAAACTAGAATACATTTCGCAGATTCTGAAAGTTATTGCGATAGTTAGACTCTTTTAGTTGCTTGGGAATCGTCGTTTGAAGATGGGCATGTGAAACTGCGAGAAAAATTTTGAGAGCGCAGGACGGCTGCCGAAAGTCTGCGTAAAAACGCCCCCCGGGCCTAAAGTTTCACCGTGCAAAATTCCCGGTGATGTTATTATGAAACTAGAATACATTTCGCAGATTCTGAAAGTTATTGCGATAGTTAGACTCTTTTAGTTGCTTGGGAATCGTCGTTTGAAGATGGGCATGTGAAACTGCGAGAAAAATTTTGAGAGCGCAGGACGGCTGCCGAAAGTCCGCGTAAAAACGCCCCCCGGGCCCAAAGTTTCACCGTGCAAAATTTCCGGTGCGGTTATTATGAAACTAGAATATATTCCGCAGATTCTGAAAGTTATTGTGATAGTTAGACTCTTTTAGTTGCTTGGGAATCGTCGTTTGAAGATGGGCATGTGAAACTGCGAGAAAAATTTTGAGAGCGCAGGACGGCTGCCGAAAGTCCGCGTAAAAACGCCCCCCGGGCCCAAAGTTTCACCGTGCAAAATTTCCGGTGCGGTTATTATGAAACTAGAATATATTCCGCAGATTCTGAAAGTTATTGTGATAGTTAGACTCTTTTAGTTGCTTGGGAATCGTCGTTTGAAGATGGGCATGTGAAACTGCGAGAAAAATTTTGAGAGCGCAGGACGGCTGCCGAAAGTCCGCGTAAAAACGCCCCCCGGGCCCAAAGTTTCACCGTGCAAAATTCCCGGTGATGTTATTATGAAACTAGAATACATTTCGCAGATTCTGAAAGTTATTGCGATAGTTAGACTCTTTTAGTTGCTTGGGAATCGTCGTTTGAAGATGGGCATGTGAAACTGCGAGAAAAATTTTGAGAGCGCAGGACGGCTGCCGAAAGTCTGCGTAAAAACGCCCCCCGGGCCTAAAGTTTCACCGTGCAAAATTCCCGGTGATGTTATTATGAAACTAGAATACATTTCGCAGATTCTGAAAGTTATTGCGATAGTTAGACTCTTTTAGTTGCTTGGGAATCGTCGTTTGAAGATGGGCATGTGAAACTGCGAGAAAAATTTTGAGAGCGCAGGACGGCTGCCGAAAGTCCGCGTAAAAACGCCCCCCGGGCCCAAAGTTTCACCGTGCAAAATTTCCGGTGCGGTTATTATGAAACTAGAATATATTCCGCAGATTCTGAAAGTTATTGTGATAGTTAGACTCTTTTAGTTGCTTGGGAATCGTCGTTTGAAGATGGGCATGTGAAACTGCGAGAAAAATTTTGAGAGCGCAGGACGGCTGCCGAAAGTCCGCGTAAAAACGCCCCCCGGGCCCAAAGTTTCACCGTGCAAAATTCCCGGTGATGTTATTATGAAACTAGAATACATTTCGCAGATTCTGAAAGTTATTGCGATAGTTAGACTCTTTTAGTTGCTTGGGAATCGTCGTTTGAAGATGGGCATGTGAAACTGCGAGAAAAATTTTGAGAGCGCAGGACGGCTGCCGAAAGTCTGCGTAAAAACGCCCCCCGGGCCTAAAGTTTCACCGTGCAAAATTCCCGGTGATGTTATTATGAAACTAGAATACATTTCGCAGATTCTGAAAGTTATTGCGATAGTTAGACTCTTTTAGTTGCTTGGGAATCGTCGTTTGAAGATGGGCATGTGAAACTGCGAGAAAAATTTTGAGAGCGCAGGACGGCTGCCGAAAGTCTGCGTAAAAACGCCCCCCGGGCCTAAAGTTTCACCGTGCAAAATTCCCGGTGATGTTATTATGAAACTAGAATACATTTCGCAGATTCTGAAAGTTATTGCGATAGTTAGACTCTTTTAGTTGCTTGGGAATCGTCGTTTGAAGATGGGCATGTGAAACTGCGAGAAAAATTTTGAGAGCGCAGGACGGCTGCCGAAAGTCCGCGTAAAAACGCCCCCCGGGCCCAAAGTTTCACCGTGCAAAATTTCCGGTGCGGTTATTATGAAACTAGAATATATTCCGCAGATTCTGAAAGTTATTGTGATAGTTAGACTCTTTTAGTTGCTTGGGAATCGTCGTTTGAAGATGGGCATGTGAAACTGCGAGAAAAATTTTGAGAGCGCAGGACGGCTGCCGAAAGTCCGCGTAAAAACGCCCCCCGGGCCCAAAGTTTCACCGTGCAAAATTTCCGGTGCGGTTATTATGAAACTAGAATATATTCCGCAGATTCTGAAAGTTATTGTGATAGTTAGACTCTTTTAGTTGCTTGGGAATCGTCGTTTGAAGATGGGCATGTGAAACTGCGAGAAAAATTTTGAGAGCGCAGGACGGCTGCCGAAAGTCCGCGTAAAAACGCCCCCCGGGCCCAAAGTTTCACCGTGCAAAATTCCCGGTGATGTTATTATGAAACTAGAATACATTTCGCAGATTCTGAAAGTTATTGCGATAGTTAGACTCTTTTAGTTGCTTGGGAATCGTCGTTTGAAGATGGGCATGTGAAACTGCGAGAAAAATTTTGAGAGCGCAGGACGGCTGCCGAAAGTCTGCGTAAAAACGCCCCCCGGGCCTAAAGTTTCACCGTGCAAAATTCCCGGTGATGTTATTATGAAACTAGAATACATTTCGCAGATTCTGAAAGTTATTGCGATAGTTAGACTCTTTTAGTTGCTTGGGAATCGTCGTTTGAAGATGGGCATGTGAAAC
Source organism: Salticus scenicus (assembly GCA_963930645.1). Lineage (NCBI taxonomy): Eukaryota > Metazoa > Arthropoda > Arachnida > Araneae > Salticidae > Salticus > Salticus scenicus. The sequence continues at coordinate 49,082 of CAWVNO010001932.1, read as the reverse complement.
TGCGAGAAAAATTTTGAGAGCGCAGGACGGCTGCCGAAAGTCCGCGTAAAAACGCCCCCCGGGCCCAAAGTTTCACCGTGCAAAATTTCCGGTGCGGTTATTATGAAACTAGAATATATTCCGCAGATTCTGAAAGTTATTGTGATAGTTAGACTCTTTTAGTTGCTTGGGAATCGTCGTTTGAAGATGGGCATGTGAAACTGCGAGAAAAATTTTGAGAGCGCAGGACGGCTGCCGAAAGTCCGCGTAAAAACGCCCCCCGGGCCCAAAGTTTCACCGTGCAAAATTTCCGGTGCGGTTATTATGAAACTAGAATATATTCCGCAGATTCTGAAAGTTATTGTGATAGTTAGACTCTTTTAGTTGCTTGGGAATCGTCGTTTGAAGATGGGCATGTGAAACTGCGAGAAAAATTTTGAGAGCGCAGGACGGCTGCCGAAAGTCCGCGTAAAAACGCCCCCCGGGCCCAAAGTTTCACCGTGCAAAATTCCCGGTGATGTTATTATGAAACTAGAATACATTTCGCAGATTCTGAAAGTTATTGCGATAGTTAGACTCTTTTAGTTGCTTGGGAATCGTCGTTTGAAGATGGGCATGTGAAACTGCGAGAAAAATTTTGAGAGCGCAGGACGGCTGCCGAAAGTCTGCGTAAAAACGCCCCCCGGGCCTAAAGTTTCACCGTGCAAAATTCCCGGTGATGTTATTATGAAACTAGAATACATTTCGCAGATTCTGAAAGTTATTGCGATAGTTAGACTCTTTTAGTTGCTTGGGAATCGTCGTTTGAAGATGGGCATGTGAAACTGCGAGAAAAATTTTGAGAGCGCAGGACGGCTGCCGAAAGTCCGCGTAAAAACGCCCCCCGGGCCCAAAGTTTCACCGTGCAAAATTTCCGGTGCGGTTATTATGAAACTAGAATATATTCCGCAGATTCTGAAAGTTATTGTGATAGTTAGACTCTTTTAGTTGCTTGGGAATCGTCGTTTGAAGATGGGCATGTGAAACTGCGAGAAAAATTTTGAGAGCGCAGGACGGCTGCCGAAAGTCCGCGTAAAAACGCCCCCCGGGCCCAAAGTTTCACCGTGCAAAATTTCCGGTGCGGTTATTATGAAACTAGAATATATTCCGCAGATTCTGAAAGTTATTGTGATAGTTAGACTCTTTTAGTTGCTTGGGAATCGTCGTTTGAAGATGGGCATGTGAAACTGCGAGAAAAATTTTGAGAGCGCAGGACGGCTGCCGAAAGTCCGCGTAAAAACGCCCCCCGGGCCCAAAGTTTCACCGTGCAAAATTCCCGGTGATGTTATTATGAAACTAGAATACATTTCGCAGATTCTGAAAGTTATTGCGATAGTTAGACTCTTTTAGTTGCTTGGGAATCGTCGTTTGAAGATGGGCATGTGAAACTGCGAGAAAAATTTTGAGAGCGCAGGACGGCTGCCGAAAGTCTGCGTAAAAACGCCCCCCGGGCCTAAAGTTTCACCGTGCAAAATTCCCGGTGATGTTATTATGAAACTAGAATACATTTCGCAGATTCTGAAAGTTATTGCGATAGTTAGACTCTTTTAGTTGCTTGGGAATCGTCGTTTGAAGATGGGCATGTGAAACTGCGAGAAAAATTTTGAGAGCGCAGGACGGCTGCCGAAAGTCTGCGTAAAAACGCCCCCCGGGCCTAAAGTTTCACCGTGCAAAATTCCCGGTGATGTTATTATGAAACTAGAATACATTTCGCAGATTCTGAAAGTTATTGCGATAGTTAGACTCTTTTAGTTGCTTGGGAATCGTCGTTTGAAGATGGGCATGTGAAACTGCGAGAAAAATTTTGAGAGCGCAGGACGGCTGCCGAAAGTCCGCGTAAAAACGCCCCCCGGGCCCAAAGTTTCACCGTGCAAAATTTCCGGTGCGGTTATTATGAAACTAGAATATATTCCGCAGATTCTGAAAGTTATTGTGATAGTTAGACTCTTTTAGTTGCTTGGGAATCGTCGTTTGAAGATGGGCATGTGAAACTGCGAGAAAAATTTTGAGAGCGCAGGACGGCTGCCGAAAGTCCGCGTAAAAACGCCCCCCGGGCCCAAAGTTTCACCGTGCAAAATTTCCGGTGCGGTTATTATGAAACTAGAATATATTCCGCAGATTCTGAAAGTTATTGTGATAGACTCTTTTAGTTGCTTGGGAATCGTCGTTTGAAGATGGGCATGTGAAACTGCGAGAAAAATTTTGAGAGCGCAGGACGGCTGCCGAAAGTCCGCGTAAAAACGCCCCCCGGGCCCAAAGTTTCACCGTGCAAAATTCCCGGTGATGTTATTATGAAACTAGAATACATTTCGCAGATTCTGAAAGTTATTGCGATAGTTAGACTCTTTTAGTTGCTTGGGAATCGTCGTTTGAAGATGGGCATGTGAAACTGCGAGAAAAATTTTGAGAGCGCAGGACGGCTGCCGAAAGTCTGCGTAAAAACGCCCCCCGGGCCTAAAGTTTCACCGTGCAAAATTCCCGGTGATGTTATTATGAAACTAGAATACATTTCGCAGATTCTGAAAGTTATTGCGATAGTTAGACTCTTTTAGTTGCTTGGGAATCGTCGTTTGAAGATGGGCATGTGAAACTGCGAGAAAAATTTTGAGAGCGCAGGACGGCTGCCGAAAGTCCGCGTAAAAACGCCCCCCGGGCCCAAAGTTTCACCGTGCAAAATTTCCGGTGCGGTTATTATGAAACTAGAATATATTCCGCAGATTCTGAAAGTTATTGTGATAGTTAGACTCTTTTAGTTGCTTGGGAATCGTCGTTTGAAGATGGGCATGTGAAACTGCGAGAAAAATTTTGAGAGCGCAGGACGGCTGCCGAAAGTCCGCGTAAAAACGCCCCCCGGGCCCAAAGTTTCACCGTGCAAAATTTCCGGTGCGGTTATTATGAAACTAGAATATATTCCGCAGATTCTGAAAGTTATTGTGATAGTTAGACTCTTTTAGTTGCTTGGGAATCGTCGTTTGAAGATGGGCATGTGAAACTGCGAGAAAAATTTTGAGAGCGCAGGACGGCTGCCGAAAGTCCGCGTAAAAACGCCCCCCGGGCCCAAAGTTTCACCGTGCAAAATTCCCGGTGATGTTATTATGAAACTAGAATACATTTCGCAGATTCTGAAAGTTATTGCGATAGTTAGACTCTTTTAGTTGCTTGGGAATCGTCGTTTGAAGATGGGCATGTGAAACTGCGAGAAAAATTTTGAGAGCGCAGGACGGCTGCCGAAAGTCTGCGTAAAAACGCCCCCCGGGCCTAAAGTTTCACCGTGCAAAATTCCCGGTGATGTTATTATGAAACTAGAATACATTTCGCAGATTCTGAAAGTTATTGCGATAGTTAGACTCTTTTAGTTGCTTGGGAATCGTCGTTTGAAGATGGGCATGTGAAACTGCGAGAAAAATTTTGAGAGCGCAGGACGGCTGCCGAAAGTCCGCGTAAAAACGCCCCCCGGGCCCAAAGTTTCACCGTGCAAAATTTCCGGTGCGGTTATTATGAAACTAGAATATATTCCGCAGATTCTGAAAGTTATTGTGATAGTTAGACTCTTTTAGTTGCTTGGGAATCGTCGTTTGAAGATGGGCATGTGAAACTGCGAGAAAAATTTTGAGAGCGCAGGACGGCTGCCGAAAGTCCGCGTAAAAACGCCCCCCGGGCCCAAAGTTTCACCGTGCAAAATTTCCGGTGCGGTTATTATGAAACTAGAATATATTCCGCAGATTCTGAAAGTTATTGTGATAGTTAGACTCTTTTAGTTGCTTGGGAATCGTCGTTTGAAGATGGGCATGTGAAACTGCGAGAAAAATTTTGAGAGCGCAGGACGGCTGCCGAAAGTCCGCGTAAAAACGCCCCCCGGGCCCAAAGTTTCACCGTGCAAAATTCCCGGTGATGTTATTATGAAACTAGAATACATTTCGCAGATTCTGAAAGTTATTGCGATAGTTAGACTCTTTTAGTTGCTTGGGAATCGTCGTTTGAAGATGGGCATGTGAAACTGCGAGAAAAATTTTGAGAGCGCAGGACGGCTGCCGAAAGTCTGCGTAAAAACGCCCCCCGGGCCTAAAGTTTCACCGTGCAAAATTCCCGGTGATGTTATTATGAAACTAGAATACATTTCGCAGATTCTGAAAGTTATTGCGATAGTTAGACTCTTTTAGTTGCTTGGGAATCGTCGTTTGAAGATGGGCATGTGAAACTGCGAGAAAAATTTTGAGAGCGCAGGACGGCTGCCGAAAGTCCGCGTAAAAACGCCCCCCGGGCCCAAAGTTTCACCGTGCAAAATTTCCGGTGCGGTTATTATGAAACTAGAATATATTCCGCAGATTCTGAAAGTTATTGTGATAGTTAGACTCTTTTAGTTGCTTGGGAATCGTCGTTTGAAGATGGGCATGTGAAACTGCGAGAAAAATTTTGAGAGCGCAGGACGGCTGCCGAAAGTCCGCGTAAAAACGCCCCCCGGGCCCAAAGTTTCACCGTGCAAAATTTCCGGTGCGGTTATTATGAAACTAGAATATATTCCGCAGATTCTGAAAGTTATTGTGATAGTTAGACTCTTTTAGTTGCTTGGGAATCGTCGTTTGAAGATGGGCATGTGAAACTGCGAGAAAAATTTTGAGAGCGCAGGACGGCTGCCGAAAGTCCGCGTAAAAACGCCCCCCGGGCCCAAAGTTTCACCGTGCAAAATTCCCGGTGATGTTATTATGAAACTAGAATACATTTCGCAGATTCTGAAAGTTATTGCGATAGTTAGACTCTTTTAGTTGCTTGGGAATCGTCGTTTGAAGATGGGCATGTGAAACTGCGAGAAAAATTTTGAGAGCGCAGGACGGCTGCCGAAAGTCTGCGTAAAAACGCCCCCCGGGCCTAAAGTTTCACCGTGCAAAATTCCCGGTGATGTTATTATGAAACTAGAATACATTTCGCAGATTCTGAAAGTTATTGCGATAGTTAGACTCTTTTAGTTGCTTGGGAATCGTCGTTTGAAGATGGGCATGTGAAACTGCGAGAAAAATTTTGAGAGCGCAGGACGGCTGCCGAAAGTCCGCGTAAAAACGCCCCCCGGGCCCAAAGTTTCACCGTGCAAAATTTCCGGTGCGGTTATTATGAAACTAGAATATATTCCGCAGATTCTGAAAGTTATTGTGATAGTTAGACTCTTTTAGTTGCTTGGGAATCGTCGTTTGAAGATGGGCATGTGAAACTGCGAGAAAAATTTTGAGAGCGCAGGACGGCTGCCGAAAGTCCGCGTAAAAACGCCCCCCGGGCCCAAAGTTTCACCGTGCAAAATTTCCGGTGCGGTTATTATGAAACTAGAATATATTCCGCAGATTCTGAAAGTTATTGTGATAGTTAGACTCTTTTAGTTGCTTGGGAATCGTCGTTTGAAGATGGGCATGTGAAACTGCGAGAAAAATTTTGAGAGCGCAGGACGGCTGCCGAAAGTCCGCGTAAAAACGCCCCCCGGGCCCAAAGTTTCACCGTGCAAAATTCCCGGTGATGTTATTATGAAACTAGAATACATTTCGCAGATTCTGAAAGTTATTGCGATAGTTAGACTCTTTTAGTTGCTTGGGAATCGTCGTTTGAAGATGGGCATGTGAAACTGCGAGAAAAATTTTGAGAGCGCAGGACGGCTGCCGAAAGTCTGCGTAAAAACGCCCCCCGGGCCTAAAGTTTCACCGTGCAAAATTCCCGGTGATGTTATTATGAAACTAGAATACATTTCGCAGATTCTGAAAGTTATTGCGATAGTTAGACTCTTTTAGTTGCTTGGGAATCGTCGTTTGAAGATGGGCATGTGAAACTGCGAGAAAAATTTTGAGAGCGCAGGACGGCTGCCGAAAGTCCGCGTAAAAACGCCCCCCGGGCCCAAAGTTTCACCGTGCAAAATTTCCGGTGCGGTTATTATGAAACTAGAATATATTCCGCAGATTCTGAAAGTTATTGTGATAGTTAGACTCTTTTAGTTGCTTGGGAATCGTCGTTTGAAGATGGGCATGTGAAACTGCGAGAAAAATTTTGAGAGCGCAGGACGGCTGCCGAAAGTCCGCGTAAAAACGCCCCCCGGGCCCAAAGTTTCACCGTGCAAAATTTCCGGTGCGGTTATTATGAAACTAGAATATATTCCGCAGATTCTGAAAGTTATTGTGATAGTTAGACTCTTTTAGTTGCTTGGGAATCGTCGTTTGAAGATGGGCATGTGAAACTGCGAGAAAAATTTTGAGAGCGCAGGACGGCTGCCGAAAGTCCGCGTAAAAACGCCCCCCGGGCCCAAAGTTTCACCGTGCAAAATTCCCGGTGATGTTATTATGAAACTAGAATACATTTCGCAGATTCTGAAAGTTATTGCGATAGTTAGACTCTTTTAGTTGCTTGGGAATCGTCGTTTGAAGATGGGCATGTGAAACTGCGAGAAAAATTTTGAGAGCGCAGGACGGCTGCCGAAAGTCTGCGTAAAAACGCCCCCCGGGCCTAAAGTTTCACCGTGCAAAATTCCCGGTGATGTTATTATGAAACTAGAATACATTTCGCAGATTCTGAAAGTTATTGCGATAGTTAGACTCTTTTAGTTGCTTGGGAATCGTCGTTTGAAGATGGGCATGTGAAACTGCGAGAAAAATTTTGAGAGCGCAGGACGGCTGCCGAAAGTCTGCGTAAAAACGCCCCCCGGGCCTAAAGTTTCACCGTGCAAAATTCCCGGTGATGTTATTATGAAACTAGAATACATTTCGCAGATTCTGAAAGTTATTGCGATAGTTAGACTCTTTTAGTTGCTTGGGAATCGTCGTTTGAAGATGGGCATGTGAAACTGCGAGAAAAATTTTGAGAGCGCAGGACGGCTGCCGAAAGTCCGCGTAAAAACGCCCCCCGGGCCCAAAGTTTCACCGTGCAAAATTTCCGGTGCGGTTATTATGAAACTAGAATATATTCCGCAGATTCTGAAAGTTATTGTGATAGTTAGACTCTTTTAGTTGCTTGGGAATCGTCGTTTGAAGATGGGCATGTGAAACTGCGAGAAAAATTTTGAGAGCGCAGGACGGCTGCCGAAAGTCCGCGTAAAAACGCCCCCCGGGCCCAAAGTTTCACCGTGCAAAATTTCCGGTGCGGTTATTATGAAACTAGAATATATTCCGCAGATTCTGAAAGTTATTGTGATAGTTAGACTCTTTTAGTTGCTTGGGAATCGTCGTTTGAAGATGGGCATGTGAAACTGCGAGAAAAATTTTGAGAGCGCAGGACGGCTGCCGAAAGTCCGCGTAAAAACGCCCCCCGGGCCCAAAGTTTCACCGTGCAAAATTCCCGGTGATGTTATTATGAAACTAGAATACATTTCGCAGATTCTGAAAGTTATTGCGATAGTTAGACTCTTTTAGTTGCTTGGGAGTCGTCGTTTGAAGATGGGCATGTGAAACTGCGAGAAAAATTTTGAGAGCGCAGGACGGCTGCCGAAAGTCTGCGTAAAAACGCCCCCCGGGCCTAAAGTTTCACCGTGCAAAATTCCCGGTGATGTTATTATGAAACTAGAATACATTTCGCAGATTCTGAAAGTTATTGCGATAGTTAGACTCTTTTAGTTGCTTGGGAATCGTCGTTTGAAGATGGGCATGTGAAACTGCGAGAAAAATTTTGAGAGCGCAGGACGGCTGCCGAAAGTCCGCGTAAAAACGCCCCCCGGGCCCAAAGTTTCACCGTGCAAAATTTCCGGTGCGGTTATTATGAAACTAGAATATATTCCGCAGATTCTGAAAGTTATTGTGATAGTTAGACTCTTTTAGTTGCTTGGGAATCGTCGTTTGAAGATGGGCATGTGAAACTGCGAGAAAAATTTTGAGAGCGCAGGACGGCTGCCGAAAGTCCGCGTAAAAACGCCCCCCGGGCCCAAAGTTTCACCGTGCAAAATTTCCGGTGCGGTTATTATGAAACTAGAATATATTCCGCAGATTCTGAAAGTTATTGTGATAGTTAGACTCTTTTAGTTGCTTGGGAATCGTCGTTTGAAGATGGGCATGTGAAACTGCGAGAAAAATTTTGAGAGCGCAGGACGGCTGCCGAAAGTCCGCGTAAAAACGCCCCCCGGGCCCAAAGTTTCACCGTGCAAAATTCCCGGTGATGTTATTATGAAACTAGAATACATTTCGCAGATTCTGAAAGTTATTGCGATAGTTAGACTCTTTTAGTTGCTTGGGAATCGTCGTTTGAAGATGGGCATGTGAAACTGCGAGAAAAATTTTGAGAGCGCAGGACGGCTGCCGAAAGTCTGCGTAAAAACGCCCCCCGGGCCTAAAGTTTCACCGTGCAAAATTCCCGGTGATGTTATTATGAAACTAGAATACATTTCGCAGATTCTGAAAGTTATTGCGATAGTTAGACTCTTTTAGTTGCTTGGGAATCGTCGTTTGAAGATGGGCATGTGAAACTGCGAGAAAAATTTTGAGAGCGCAGGACGGCTGCCGAAAGTCCGCGTAAAAACGCCCCCCGGGCCCAAAGTTTCACCGTGCAAAATTTCCGGTGCGGTTATTATGAAACTAGAATATATTCCGCAGATTCTGAAAGTTATTGTGATAGTTAGACTCTTTTAGTTGCTTGGGAATCGTCGTTTGAAGATGGGCATGTGAAACTGCGAGAAAAATTTTGAGAGCGCAGGACGGCTCCCGAAAGTCCGCGTAAAAACGCCCCCCGGGCCCAAAGTTTCACCGTGCAAAATTTCCGGTGCGGTTATTATGAAACTAGAATATATTCCGCAGATTCTGAAAGTTATTGTGATAGTTAGACTCTTTTAGTTGCTTGGGAATCGTCGTTTGAAGATGGGCATGTGAAACTGCGAGAAAAATTTTGAGAGCGCAGGACGGCTGCCGAAAGTCCGCGTAAAAACGCCCCCCGGGCCCAAAGTTTCACCGTGCAAAATTCCCGGTGATGTTATTATGAAACTAGAATACATTTCGCAGATTCTGAAAGTTATTGCGATAGTTAGACTCTTTTAGTTGCTTGGGAATCGTCGTTTGAAGATGGGCATGTGAAACTGCGAGAAAAATTTTGAGAGCGCAGGACGGCTGCCGAAAGTCTGCGTAAAAACGCCCCCCGGGCCTAAAGTTTCACCGTGCAAAATTCCCGGTGATGTTATTATGAAACTAGAATACATTTCGCAGATTCTGAAAGTTATTGCGATAGTTAGACTCTTTTAGTTGCTTGGGAATCGTCGTTTGAAGATGGGCATGTGAAACTGCGAGAAAAATTTTGAGAGCGCAGGACGGCTGCCGAAAGTCTGCGTAAAAACGCCCCCCGGGCCTAAAGTTTCACCGTGCAAAATTCCCGGTGATGTTATTATGAAACTAGAATACATTTCGCAGATTCTGAAAGTTATTGCGATAGTTAGACTCTTTTAGTTGCTTGGGAATCGTCGTTTGAAGATGGGCATGTGAAACTGCGAGAAAAATTTTGAGAGCGCAGGACGGCTGCCGAAAGTCCGCGTAAAAACGCCCCCCGGGCCCAAAGTTTCACCGTGCAAAATTTCCGGTGCGGTTATTATGAAACTAGAATATATTCCGCAGATTCTGAAAGTTATTGTGATAGTTAGACTCTTTTAGTTGCTTGGGAATCGTCGTTTGAAGATGGGCATGTGAAACTGCGAGAAAAATTTTGAGAGCGCAGGACGGCTGCCGAAAGTCCGCGTAAAAACGCCCCCCGGGCCCAAAGTTTCACCGTGCAAAATTTCCGGTGCGGTTATTATGAAACTAGAATATATTCCGCAGATTCTGAAAGTTATTGTGATAGTTAGACTCTTTTAGTTGCTTGGGAATCGTCGTTTGAAGATGGGCATGTGAAACTGCGAGAAAAATTTTGAGAGCGCAGGACGGCTGCCGAAAGTCCGCGTAAAAACGCCCCCCGGGCCCAAAGTTTCACCGTGCAAAATTCCCGGTGATGTTATTATGAAACTAGAATACATTTCGCAGATTCTGAAAGTTATTGCGATAGTTAGACTCTTTTAGTTGCTTGGGAATCGTCGTTTGAAGATGGGCATGTGAAACTGCGAGAAAAATTTTGAGAGCGCAGGACGGCTGCCGAAAGTCTGCGTAAAAACGCCCCCCGGGCCTAAAGTTTCACCGTGCAAAATTCCCGGTGATGTTATTATGAAACTAGAATACATTTCGCAGATTCTGAAAGTTATTGCGATAGTTAGACTCTTTTAGTTGCTTGGGAATCGTCGTTTGAAGATGGGCATGTGAAACTGCGAGAAAAATTTTGAGAGCGCAGGACGGCTGCCGAAAGTCCGCGTAAAAACGCCCCCCGGGCCCAAAGTTTCACCGTGCAAAATTTCCGGTGCGGTTATTATGAAACTAGAATATATTCCGCAGATTCTGAAAGTTATTGTGATAGTTAGACTCTTTTAGTTGCTTGGGAATCGTCGTTTGAAGATGGGCATGTGAAACTGCGAGAAAAATTTTGAGAGCGCAGGACGGCTGCCGAAAGTCCGCGTAAAAACGCCCCCCGGGCCCAAAGTTTCACCGTGCAAAATTTCCGGTGCGGTTATTATGAAACTAGAATATATTCCGCAGATTCTGAAAGTTATTGTGATAGTTAGACTCTTTTAGTTGCTTGGGAATCGTCGTTTGAAGATGGGCATGTGAAACTGCGAGAAAAATTTTGAGAGCGCAGGACGGCTGCCGAAAGTCCGCGTAAAAACGCCCCCCGGGCCCAAAGTTTCACCGTGCAAAATTCCCGGTGATGTTATTATGAAACTAGAATACATTTCGCAGATTCTGAAAGTTATTGCGATAGTTAGACTCTTTTAGTTGCTTGGGAATCGTCGTTTGAAGATGGGCATGTGAAACTGCGAGAAAAATTTTGAGAGCGCAGGACGGCTGCCGAAAGTCTGCGTAAAAACGCCCCCCGGGCCTAAAGTTTCACCGTGCAAAATTCCCGGTGATGTTATTATGAAACTAGAATACATTTCGCAGATTCTGAAAGTTATTGCGATAGTTAGACTCTTTTAGTTGCTTGGGAATCGTCGTTTGAAGATGGGCATGTGAAACTGCGAGAAAAATTTTGAGAGCGCAGGACGGCTGCCGAAAGTCCGCGTAAAAACGCCCCCCGGGCCCAAAGTTTCACCGTGCAAAATTTCCGGTGCGGTTATTATGAAACTAGAATATATTCCGCAGATTCTGAAAGTTATTGTGATAGTTAGACTCTTTTAGTTGCTTGGGAATCGTCGTTTGAAGATGGGCATGTGAAACTGCGAGAAAAATTTTGAGAGCGCAGGACGGCTGCCGAAAGTCCGCGTAAAAACGCCCCCCGGGCCCAAAGTTTCACCGTGCAAAATTTCCGGTGCGGTTATTATGAAACTAGAATATATTCCGCAGATTCTGAAAGTTATTGTGATAGTTAGACTCTTTTAGTTGCTTGGGAATCGTCGTTTGAAGATGGGCATGTGAAACTGCGAGAAAAATTTTGAGAGCGCAGGACGGCTGCCGAAAGTCCGCGTAAAAACGCCCCCCGGGCCCAAAGTTTCACCGTGCAAAATTCCCGGTGATGTTATTATGAAACTAGAATACATTTCGCAGATTCTGAATGTTATTGCGATAGTTAGACTCTTTTAGTTGCTTGGGAATCGTCGTTTGAAGATGGGCATGTGAAACTGCGAGAAAAATTTTGAGAGCGCAGGACGGCTGCCGAAAGTCTGCGTAAAAACGCCCCCCGGGCCTAAAGTTTCACCGTGCAAAATTCCCGGTGATGTTATTATGAAACTAGAATACATTTCGCAGATTCTGAAAGTTATTGCGATAGTTAGACTCTTTTAGTTGCTTGGGAATCGTCGTTTGAAGATGGGCATGTGAAACTGCGAGAAAAATTTTGAGAGCGCAGGACGGCTGCCGAAAGTCCGCGTAAAAACGCCCCCCGGGCCCAAAGTTTCACCGTGCAAAATTTCCGGTGCGGTTATTATGAAACTAGAATATATTCCGCAGATTCTGAAAGTTATTGTGATAGTTAGACTCTTTTAGTTGCTTGGGAATCGTCGTTTGAAGATGGGCATGTGAAACTGCGAGAAAAATTTTGAGAGCGCAGGACGGCTGCCGAAAGTCCGCGTAAAAACGCCCCCCGGGCCCAAAGTTTCACCGTGCAAAATTTCCGGTGCGGTTATTATGAAACTAGAATATATTCCGCAGATTCTGAAAGTTATTGTGATAGTTAGACTCTTTTAGTTGCTTGGGAATCGTCGTTTGAAGATGGGCATGTGAAACTGCGAGAAAAATTTTGAGAGCGCAGGACGGCTGCCGAAAGTCCGCGTAAAAACGCCCCCCGGGCCCAAAGTTTCACCGTGCAAAATTCCCGGTGATGTTATTATGAAACTAGAATACATTTCGCAGATTCTGAAAGTTATTGCGATAGTTAGACTCTTTTAGTTGCTTGGGAATCGTCGTTTGAAGATGGGCATGTGAAACTGCGAGAAAAATTTTGAGAGCGCAGGACGGCTGCCGAAAGTCTGCGTAAAAACGCCCCCCGGGCCTAAAGTTTCACCGTGCAAAATTCCCGGTGATGTTATTATGAAACTAGAATACATTTCGCAGATTCTGAAAGTTATTGCGATAGTTAGACTCTTTTAGTTGCTTGGGAATCGTCGTTTGAAGATGGGCATGTGAAACTGCGAGAAAAATTTTGAGAGCGCAGGACGGCTGCCGAAAGTCCGCGTAAAAACGCCCCCCGGGCCCAAAGTTTCACCGTGCAAAATTTCCGGTGCGGTTATTATGAAACTAGAATATATTCCGCAGATTCTGAAAGTTATTGTGATAGTTAGACTCTTTTAGTTGCTTGGGAATCGTCGTTTGAAGATGGGCATGTGAAACTGCGAGAAAAATTTTGAGAGCGCAGGACGGCTGCCGAAAGTCCGCGTAAAAACGCCCCCCGGGCCCAAAGTTTCACCGTGCAAAATTTCCGGTGCGGTTATTATGAAACTAGAATATATTCCGCAGATTCTGAAAGTTATTGTGATAGTTAGACTCTTTTAGTTGCTTGGGAATCGTCGTTTGAAGATGGGCATGTGAAACTGCGAGAAAAATTTTGAGAGCGCAGGACGGCTGCCGAAAGTCCGCGTAAAAACGCCCCCCGGGCCCAAAGTTTCACCGTGCAAAATTTCCGGTGCGGTTATTATGAAACTAGAATATATTCCGCAGATTCTGAAAGTTATTGTGATAGTTAGACTCTTTTAGTTGCTTGGGAATCGTCGTTTGAAGATGGGCATGTGAAACTGCGAGAAAAATTTTGAGAGCGCAGGACGGCTGCCGAAAGTCCGCGTAAAAACGCCCCCCGGGCCCAAAGTTTCACCGTGCAAAATTCCCGGTGATGTTATTATGAAACTAGAATACATTTCGCAGATTCTGAAAGTTATTGCGATAGTTAGACTCTTTTAGTTGCTTGGGAATCGTCGTTTGAAGATGGGCATGTGAAACTGCGAGAAAAATTTTGAGAGCGCAGGACGGCTGCCGAAAGTCTGCGTAAAAACGCCCCCCGGGCCTAAAGTTTCACCGTGCAAAATTCCCGGTGATGTTATTATGAAACTAGAATACATTTCGCAGATTCTGAAAGTTATTGCGATAGTTAGACTCTTTTAGTTGCTTGGGAATCGTCGTTTGAAGATGGGCATGTGAAACTGCGAGAAAAATTTTGAGAGCGCAGGACGGCTGCCGAAAGTCCGCGTAAAAACGCCCCCCGGGCCCAAAGTTTCACCGTGCAAAATTTCCGGTGCGGTTATTATGAAACTAGAATATATTCCGCAGATTCTGAAAGTTATTGTGATAGTTAGACTCTTTTAGTTGCTTGGGAATCGTCGTTTGAAGATGGGCATGTGAAACTGCGAGAAAAATTTTGAGAGCGCAGGACGGCTGCCGAAAGTCCGCGTAAAAACGCCCCCCGGGCCCAAAGTTTCACCGTGCAAAATTTCCGGTGCGGTTATTATGAAACTAGAATATATTCCGCAGATTCTGAAAGTTATTGTGATAGTTAGACTCTTTTAGTTGCTTGGGAATCGTCGTTTGAAGATGGGCATGTGAAACTGCGAGAAAAATTTTGAGAGCGCAGGACGGCTGCCGAAAGTCCGCGTAAAAACGCCCCCCGGGCCCAAAGTTTCACCGTGCAAAATTCCCGGTGATGTTATTATGAAACTAGAATACATTTCGCAGATTCTGAAAGTTATTGCGATAGTTAGACTCTTTTAGTTGCTTGGGAATCGTCGTTTGAAGATGGGCATGTGAAACTGCGAGAAAAATTTTGAGAGCGCAGGACGGCTGCCGAAAGTCTGCGTAAAAACGCCCCCCGGGCCTAAAGTTTCACCGTGCAAAATTCCCGGTGATGTTATTATGAAACTAGAATACATTTCGCAGATTCTGAAAGTTATTGCGATAGTTAGACTCTTTTAGTTGCTTGGGAATCGTCGTTTGAAGATGGGCATGTGAAACTGCGAGAAAAATTTTGAGAGCGCAGGACGGCTGCCGAAAGTCTGCGTAAAAACGCCCCCCGGGCCTAAAGTTTCACCGTGCAAAATTCCCGGTGATGTTATTATGAAACTAGAATACATTTCGCAGATTCTGAAAGTTATTGCGATAGTTAGACTCTTTTAGTTGCTTGGGAATCGTCGTTTGAAGATGGGCATGTGAAACTGCGAGAAAAATTTTGAGAGCGCAGGACGGCTGCCGAAAGTCCGCGTAAAAACGCCCCCCGGGCCCAAAGTTTCACCGTGCAAAATTTCCGGTGCGGTTATTATGAAACTAGAATATATTCCGCAGATTCTGAAAGTTATTGTGATAGTTAGACTCTTTTAGTTGCTTGGGAATCGTCGTTTGAAGATGGGCATGTGAAACTGCGAGAAAAATTTTGAGAGCGCAGGACGGCTGCCGAAAGTCCGCGTAAAAACGCCCCCCGGGCCCAAAGTTTCACCGTGCAAAATTTCCGGTGCGGTTATTATGAAACTAGAATATATTCCGCAGATTCTGAAAGTTATTGTGATAGTTAGACTCTTTTAGTTGCTTGGGAATCGTCGTTTGAAGATGGGCATGTGAAACTGCGAGAAAAATTTTGAGAGCGCAGGACGGCTGCCGAAAGTCCGCGTAAAAACGCCCCCCGGGCCCAAAGTTTCACCGTGCAAAATTCCCGGTGATGTTATTATGAAACTAGAATACATTTCGCAGATTCTGAAAGTTATTGCGATAGTTAGACTCTTTTAGTTGCTTGGGAATCGTCGTTTGAAGATGGGCATGTGAAACTGCGAGAAAAATTTTGAGAGCGCAGGACGGCTGCCGAAAGTCTGCGTAAAAACGCCCCCCGGGCCTAAAGTTTCACCGTGCAAAATTCCCGGTGATGTTATTATGAAACTAGAATACATTTCGCAGATTCTGAAAGTTATTGCGATAGTTAGACTCTTTTAGTTGCTTGGGAATCGTCGTTTGAAGATGGGCATGTGAAACTGCGAGAAAAATTTTGAGAGCGCAGGACGGCTGCCGAAAGTCCGCGTAAAAACGCCCCCCGGGCCCAAAGTTTCACCGTGCAAAATTTCCGGTGCGGTTATTATGAAACTAGAATATATTCCGCAGATTCTGAAAGTTATTGTGATAGTTAGACTCTTTTAGTTGCTTGGGAATCGTCGTTTGAAGATGGGCATGTGAAACTGCGAGAAAAATTTTGAGAGCGCAGGACGGCTGCCGAAAGTCCGCGTAAAAACGCCCCCCGGGCCCAAAGTTTCACCGTGCAAAATTTCCGGTGCGGTTATTATGAAACTAGAATATATTCCGCAGATTCTGAAAGTTATTGTGATAGTTAGACTCTTTTAGTTGCTTGGGAATCGTCGTTTGAAGATGGGCATGTGAAACTGCGAGAAAAATTTTGAGAGCGCAGGACGGCTGCCGAAAGTCCGCGTAAAAACGCCCCCCGGGCCCAAAGTTTCACCGTGCAAAATTCCCGGTGATGTTATTATGAAACTAGAATACATTTCGCAGATTCTGAAAGTTATTGCGATAGTTAGACTCTTTTAGTTGCTTGGGAATCGTCGTTTGAAGATGGGCATGTGAAACTGCGAGAAAAATTTTGAGAGCGCAGGACGGCTGCCGAAAGTCTGCGTAAAAACGCCCCCCGGGCCTAAAGTTTCACCGTGCAAAATTCCCGGTGATGTTATTATGAAACTAGAATACATTTCGCAGATTCTGAAAGTTATTGCGATAGTTAGACTCTTTTAGTTGCTTGGGAATCGTCGTTTGAAGATGGGCATGTGAAACTGCGAGAAAAATTTTGAGAGCGCAGGACGGCTGCCGAAAGTCCGCGTAAAAACGCCCCCCGGGCCCAAAGTTTCACCGTGCAAAATTTCCGGTGCGGTTATTATGAAACTAGAATATATTCCGCAGATTCTGAAAGTTATTGTGATAGTTAGACTCTTTTAGTTGCTTGGGAATCGTCGTTTGAAGATGGGCATGTGAAACTGCGAGAAAAATTTTGAGAGCGCAGGACGGCTGCCGAAAGTCCGCGTAAAAACGCCCCCCGGGCCCAAAGTTTCACCGTGCAAAATTTCCGGTGCGGTTATTATGAAACTAGAATATATTCCGCAGATTCTGAAAGTTATTGTGATAGTTAGACTCTTTTAGTTGCTTGGGAATCGTCGTTTGAAGATGGGCATGTGAAACTGCGAGAAAAATTTTGAGAGCGC
Source organism: Salticus scenicus (assembly GCA_963930645.1). Lineage (NCBI taxonomy): Eukaryota > Metazoa > Arthropoda > Arachnida > Araneae > Salticidae > Salticus > Salticus scenicus. The sequence continues at coordinate 32,380 of CAWVNO010001932.1, read as the reverse complement.
AGGACGGCTGCCGAAAGTCCGCGTAAAAACGCCCCCCGGGCCCAAAGTTTCACCGTGCAAAATTCCCGGTGATGTTATTATGAAACTAGAATACATTTCGCAGATTCTGAAAGTTATTGCGATAGTTAGACTCTTTTAGTTGCTTGGGAATCGTCGTTTGAAGATGGGCATGTGAAACTGCGAGAAAAATTTTGAGAGCGCAGGACGGCTGCCGAAAGTCTGCGTAAAAACGCCCCCCGGGCCTAAAGTTTCACCGTGCAAAATTCCCGGTGATGTTATTATGAAACTAGAATACATTTCGCAGATTCTGAAAGTTATTGCGATAGTTAGACTCTTTTAGTTGCTTGGGAATCGTCGTTTGAAGATGGGCATGTGAAACTGCGAGAAAAATTTTGAGAGCGCAGGACGGCTGCCGAAAGTCCGCGTAAAAACGCCCCCCGGGCCCAAAGTTTCACCGTGCAAAATTTCCGGTGCGGTTATTATGAAACTAGAATATATTCCGCAGATTCTGAAAGTTATTGTGATAGTTAGACTCTTTTAGTTGCTTGGGAATCGTCGTTTGAAGATGGGCATGTGAAACTGCGAGAAAAATTTTGAGAGCGCAGGACGGCTGCCGAAAGTCCGCGTAAAAACGCCCCCCGGGCCCAAAGTTTCACCGTGCAAAATTTCCGGTGCGGTTATTATGAAACTAGAATATATTCCGCAGATTCTGAAAGTTATTGTGATAGTTAGACTCTTTTAGTTGCTTGGGAATCGTCGTTTGAAGATGGGCATGTGAAACTGCGAGAAAAATTTTGAGAGCGCAGGACGGCTGCCGAAAGTCCGCGTAAAAACGCCCCCCGGGCCCAAAGTTTCACCGTGCAAAATTCCCGGTGATGTTATTATGAAACTAGAATACATTTCGCAGATTCTGAAAGTTATTGCGATAGTTAGACTCTTTTAGTTGCTTGGGAATCGTCGTTTGAAGATGGGCATGTGAAACTGCGAGAAAAATTTTGAGAGCGCAGGACGGCTGCCGAAAGTCTGCGTAAAAACGCCCCCCGGGCCTAAAGTTTCACCGTGCAAAATTCCCGGTGATGTTATTATGAAACTAGAATACATTTCGCAGATTCTGAAAGTTATTGCGATAGTTAGACTCTTTTAGTTGCTTGGGAATCGTCGTTTGAAGATGGGCATGTGAAACTGCGAGAAAAATTTTGAGAGCGCAGGACGGCTGCCGAAAGTCCGCGTAAAAACGCCCCCCGGGCCCAAAGTTTCACCGTGCAAAATTTCCGGTGCGGTTATTATGAAACTAGAATATATTCCGCAGATTCTGAAAGTTATTGTGATAGTTAGACTCTTTTAGTTGCTTGGGAATCGTCGTTTGAAGATGGGCATGTGAAACTGCGAGAAAAATTTTGAGAGCGCAGGACGGCTGCCGAAAGTCCGCGTAAAAACGCCCCCCGGGCCCAAAGTTTCACCGTGCAAAATTTCCGGTGCGGTTATTATGAAACTAGAATATATTCCGCAGATTCTGAAAGTTATTGTGATAGTTAGACTCTTTTAGTTGCTTGGGAATCGTCGTTTGAAGATGGGCATGTGAAACTGCGAGAAAAATTTTGAGAGCGCAGGACGGCTGCCGAAAGTCCGCGTAAAAACGCCCCCCGGGCCCAAAGTTTCACCGTGCAAAATTCCCGGTGATGTTATTATGAAACTAGAATACATTTCGCAGATTCTGAAAGTTATTGCGATAGTTAGACTCTTTTAGTTGCTTGGGAATCGTCGTTTGAAGATGGGCATGTGAAACTGCGAGAAAAATTTTGAGAGCGCAGGACGGCTGCCGAAAGTCTGCGTAAAAACGCCCCCCGGGCCTAAAGTTTCACCGTGCAAAATTCCCGGTGATGTTATTATGAAACTAGAATACATTTCGCAGATTCTGAAAGTTATTGCGATAGTTAGACTCTTTTAGTTGCTTGGGAATCGTCGTTTGAAGATGGGCATGTGAAACTGCGAGAAAAATTTTGAGAGCGCAGGACGGCTGCCGAAAGTCCGCGTAAAAACGCCCCCCGGGCCCAAAGTTTCACCGTGCAAAATTTCCGGTGCGGTTATTATGAAACTAGAATATATTCCGCAGATTCTGAAAGTTATTGTGATAGTTAGACTCTTTTAGTTGCTTGGGAATCGTCGTTTGAAGATGGGCATGTGAAACTGCGAGAAAAATTTTGAGAGCGCAGGACGGCTGCCGAAAGTCCGCGTAAAAACGCCCCCCGGGCCCAAAGTTTCACCGTGCAAAATTTCCGGTGCGGTTATTATGAAACTAGAATATATTCCGCAGATTCTGAAAGTTATTGTGATAGTTAGACTCTTTTAGTTGCTTGGGAATCGTCGTTTGAAGATGGGCATGTGAAACTGCGAGAAAAATTTTGAGAGCGCAGGACGGCTGCCGAAAGTCCGCGTAAAAACGCCCCCCGGGCCCAAAGTTTCACCGTGCAAAATTCCCGGTGATGTTATTATGAAACTAGAATACATTTCGCAGATTCTGAAAGTTATTGCGATAGTTAGACTCTTTTAGTTGCTTGGGAATCGTCGTTTGAAGATGGGCATGTGAAACTGCGAGAAAAATTTTGAGAGCGCAGGACGGCTGCCGAAAGTCTGCGTAAAAACGCCCCCCGGGCCTAAAGTTTCACCGTGCAAAATTCCCGGTGATGTTATTATGAAACTAGAATACATTTCGCAGATTCTGAAAGTTATTGCGATAGTTAGACTCTTTTAGTTGCTTGGGAATCGTCGTTTGAAGATGGGCATGTGAAACTGCGAGAAAAATTTTGAGAGCGCAGGACGGCTGCCGAAAGTCTGCGTAAAAACGCCCCCCGGGCCTAAAGTTTCACCGTGCAAAATTCCCGGTGATGTTATTATGAAACTAGAATACATTTCGCAGATTCTGAAAGTTATTGCGATAGTTAGACTCTTTTAGTTGCTTGGGAATCGTCGTTTGAAGATGGGCATGTGAAACTGCGAGAAAAATTTTGAGAGTGCAGGACGGCTGCCGAAAGTCCGCGTAAAAACGCCCCCCGGGCCCAAAGTTTCACCGTGCAAAATTTCCGGTGCGGTTATTATGAAACTAGAATATATTCCGCAGATTCTGAAAGTTATTGTGATAGTTAGACTCTTTTAGTTGCTTGGGAATCGTCGTTTGAAGATGGGCATGTGAAACTGCGAGAAAAATTTTGAGAGCGCAGGACGGCTGCCGAAAGTCCGCGTAAAAACGCCCCCCGGGCCCAAAGTTTCACCGTGCAAAATTTCCGGTGCGGTTATTATGAAACTAGAATATATTCCGCAGATTCTGAAAGTTATTGTGATAGTTAGACTCTTTTAGTTGCTTGGGAATCGTCGTTTGAAGATGGGCATGTGAAACTGCGAGAAAAATTTTGAGAGCGCAGGACGGCTGCCGAAAGTCCGCGTAAAAACGCCCCCCGGGCCCAAAGTTTCACCGTGCAAAATTCCCGGTGATGTTATTATGAAACTAGAATACATTTCGCAGATTCTGAAAGTTATTGCGATAGTTAGACTCTTTTAGTTGCTTGGGAATCGTCGTTTGAAGATGGGCATGTGAAACTGCGAGAAAAATTTTGAGAGCGCAGGACGGCTGCCGAAAGTCTGCGTAAAAACGCCCCCCGGGCCTAAAGTTTCACCGTGCAAAATTCCCGGTGATGTTATTATGAAACTAGAATACATTTCGCAGATTCTGAAAGTTATTGCGATAGTTAGACTCTTTTAGTTGCTTGGGAATCGTCGTTTGAAGATGGGCATGTGAAACTGCGAGAAAAATTTTGAGAGCGCAGGACGGCTGCCGAAAGTCCGCGTAAAAACGCCCCCCGGGCCCAAAGTTTCACCGTGCAAAATTTCCGGTGCGGTTATTATGAAACTAGAATATATTCCGCAGATTCTGAAAGTTATTGTGATAGTTAGACTCTTTTAGTTGCTTGGGAATCGTCGTTTGAAGATGGGCATGTGAAACTGCGAGAAAAATTTTGAGAGCGCAGGACGGCTGCCGAAAGTCCGCGTAAAAACGCCCCCCGGGCCCAAAGTTTCACCGTGCAAAATTTCCGGTGCGGTTATTATGAAACTAGAATATATTCCGCAGATTCTGAAAGTTATTGTGATAGTTAGACTCTTTTAGTTGCTTGGGAATCGTCGTTTGAAGATGGGCATGTGAAACTGCGAGAAAAATTTTGAGAGCGCAGGACGGCTGCCGAAAGTCCGCGTAAAAACGCCCCCCGGGCCCAAAGTTTCACCGTGCAAAATTCCCGGTGATGTTATTATGAAACTAGAATACATTTCGCAGATTCTGAAAGTTATTGCGATAGTTAGACTCTTTTAGTTGCTTGGGAATCGTCGTTTGAAGATGGGCATGTGAAACTGCGAGAAAAATTTTGAGAGCGCAGGACGGCTGCCGAAAGTCTGCGTAAAAACGCCCCCCGGGCCTAAAGTTTCACCGTGCAAAATTCCCGGTGATGTTATTATGAAACTAGAATACATTTCGCAGATTCTGAAAGTTATTGCGATAGTTAGACTCTTTTAGTTGCTTGGGAATCGTCGTTTGAAGATGGGCATGTGAAACTGCGAGAAAAATTTTGAGAGCGCAGGACGGCTGCCGAAAGTCCGCGTAAAAACGCCCCCCGGGCCCAAAGTTTCACCGTGCAAAATTTCCGGTGCGGTTATTATGAAACTAGAATATATTCCGCAGATTCTGAAAGTTATTGTGATAGTTAGACTCTTTTAGTTGCTTGGGAATCGTCGTTTGAAGATGGGCATGTGAAACTGCGAGAAAAATTTTGAGAGCGCAGGACGGCTGCCGAAAGTCCGCGTAAAAACGCCCCCCGGGCCCAAAGTTTCACCGTGCAAAATTTCCGGTGCGGTTATTATGAAACTAGAATATATTCCGCAGATTCTGAAAGTTATTGTGATAGTTAGACTCTTTTAGTTGCTTGGGAATCGTCGTTTGAAGATGGGCATGTGAAACTGCGAGAAAAATTTTGAGAGCGCAGGACGGCTGCCGAAAGTCCGCGTAAAAACGCCCCCCGGGCCCAAAGTTTCACCGTGCAAAATTCCCGGTGATGTTATTATGAAACTAGAATACATTTCGCAGATTCTGAAAGTTATTGCGATAGTTAGACTCTTTTAGTTGCTTGGGAATCGTCGTTTGAAGATGGGCATGTGAAACTGCGAGAAAAATTTTGAGAGCGCAGGACGGCTGCCGAAAGTCTGCGTAAAAACGCCCCCCGGGCCTAAAGTTTCACCGTGCAAAATTCCCGGTGATGTTATTATGAAACTAGAATACATTTCGCAGATTCTGAAAGTTATTGCGATAGTTAGACTCTTTTAGTTGCTTGGGAATCGTCGTTTGAAGATGGGCATGTGAAACTGCGAGAAAAATTTTGAGAGCGCAGGACGGCTGCCGAAAGTCTGCGTAAAAACGCCCCCCGGGCCTAAAGTTTCACCGTGCAAAATTCCCGGTGATGTTATTATGAAACTAGAATACATTTCGCAGATTCTGAAAGTTATTGCGATAGTTAGACTCTTTTAGTTGCTTGGGAATCGTCGTTTGAAGATGGGCATGTGAAACTGCGAGAAAAATTTTGAGAGCGCAGGACGGCTGCCGAAAGTCCGCGTAAAAACGCCCCCCGGGCCCAAAGTTTCACCGTGCAAAATTTCCGGTGCGGTTATTATGAAACTAGAATATATTCCGCAGATTCTGAAAGTTATTGTGATAGTTAGACTCTTTTAGTTGCTTGGGAATCGTCGTTTGAAGATGGGCATGTGAAACTGCGAGAAAAATTTTGAGAGCGCAGGACGGCTGCCGAAAGTCCGCGTAAAAACGCCCCCCGGGCCCAAAGTTTCACCGTGCAAAATTTCCGGTGCGGTTATTATGAAACTAGAATATATTCCGCAGATTCTGAAAGTTATTGTGATAGTTAGACTCTTTTAGTTGCTTGGGAATCGTCGTTTGAAGATGGGCATGTGAAACTGCGAGAAAAATTTTGAGAGCGCAGGACGGCTGCCGAAAGTCCGCGTAAAAACGCCCCCCGGGCCCAAAGTTTCACCGTGCAAAATTCCCGGTGATGTTATTATGAAACTAGAATACATTTCGCAGATTCTGAAAGTTATTGCGATAGTTAGACTCTTTTAGTTGCTTGGGAATCGTCGTTTGAAGATGGGCATGTGAAACTGCGAGAAAAATTTTGAGAGCGCAGGACGGCTGCCGAAAGTCTGCGTAAAAACGCCCCCCGGGCCTAAAGTTTCACCGTGCAAAATTCCCGGTGATGTTATTATGAAACTAGAATACATTTCGCAGATTCTGAAAGTTATTGCGATAGCTAGACTCTTTTAGTTGCTTGGGAATCGTCGTTTGAAGATGGGCATGTGAAACTGCGAGAAAAATTTTGAGAGCGCAGGACGGCTGCCGAAAGTCCGCGTAAAAACGCCCCCCGGGCCCAAAGTTTCACCGTGCAAAATTTCCGGTGCGGTTATTATGAAACTAGAATATATTCCGCAGATTCTGAAAGTTATTGTGATAGTTAGACTCTTTTAGTTGCTTGGGAATCGTCGTTTGAAGATGGGCATGTGAAACTGCGAGAAAAATTTTGAGAGCGCAGGACGGCTGCCGAAAGTCCGCGTAAAAACGCCCCCCGGGCCCAAAGTTTCACCGTGCAAAATTTCCGGTGCGGTTATTATGAAACTAGAATATATTCCGCAGATTCTGAAAGTTATTGTGATAGTTAGACTCTTTTAGTTGCTTGGGAATCGTCGTTTGAAGATGGGCATGTGAAACTGCGAGAAAAATTTTGAGAGCGCAGGACGGCTGCCGAAAGTCCGCGTAAAAACGCCCCCCGGGCCCAAAGTTTCACCGTGCAAAATTCCCGGTGATGTTATTATGAAACTAGAATACATTTCGCAGATTCTGAAAGTTATTGCGATAGTTAGACTCTTTTAGTTGCTTGGGAATCGTCGTTTGAAGATGGGCATGTGAAACTGCGAGAAAAATTTTGAGAGCGCAGGACGGCTGCCGAAAGTCTGCGTAAAAACGCCCCCCGGGCCTAAAGTTTCACCGTGCAAAATTCCCGGTGATGTTATTATGAAACTAGAATACATTTCGCAGATTCTGAAAGTTATTGCGATAGTTAGACTCTTTTAGTTGCTTGGGAATCGTCGTTTGAAGATGGGCATGTGAAACTGCGAGAAAAATTTTGAGAGCGCAGGACGGCTGCCGAAAGTCCGCGTAAAAACGCCCCCCGGGCCCAAAGTTTCACCGTGCAAAATTTCCGGTGCGGTTATTATGAAACTAGAATATATTCCGCAGATTCTGAAAGTTATTGTGATAGTTAGACTCTTTTAGTTGCTTGGGAATCGTCGTTTGAAGATGGGCATGTGAAACTGCGAGAAAAATTTTGAGAGCGCAGGACGGCTGCCGAAAGTCCGCGTAAAAACGCCCCCCGGGCCCAAAGTTTCACCGTGCAAAATTTCCGGTGCGGTTATTATGAAACTAGAATATATTCCGTAGATTCTGAAAGTTATTGTGATAGTTAGACTCTTTTAGTTGCTTGGGAATCGTCGTTTGAAGATGGGCATGTGAAACTGCGAGAAAAATTTTGAGAGCGCAGGACGGCTGCCGAAAGTCCGCGTAAAAACGCCCCCCGGGCCCAAAGTTTCACCGTGCAAAATTCCCGGTGATGTTATTATGAAACTAGAATACATTTCGCAGATTCTGAAAGTTATTGCGATGATTAGACTCTTTTAGTTGCTTGGGAATCGTCGTTTGAAGATGGGCATGTGAAACTGCGAGAAAAATTTTGAGAGCGCAGGACGGCTGCCGAAAGTCTGCGTAAAAACGCCCCCCGGGCCTAAAGTTTCACCGTGCAAAATTCCCGGTGATGTTATTATGAAACTAGAATACATTTCGCAGATTCTGAAAGTTATTGCGATAGTTAGACTCTTTTAGTTGCTTGGGAATCGTCGTTTGAAGATGGGCATGTGAAACTGCGAGAAAAATTTTGAGAGCGCAGGACGGCTGCCGAAAGTCTGCGTAAAAACGCCCCCCGGGCCTAAAGTTTCACCGTGCAAAATTCCCGGTGATGTTATTATGAAACTAGAATACATTTCGCAGATTCTGAAAGTTATTGCGATAGTTAGACTCTTTTAGTTGCTTGGGAATCGTCGTTTGAAGATGGGCATGTGAAACTGCGAGAAAAATTTTGAGAGCGCAGGACGGCTGCCGAAAGTCCGCGTAAAAACGCCCCCCGGGCCCAAAGTTTCACCGTGCAAAATTTCCGGTGCGGTTATTATGAAACTAGAATATATTCCGCAGATTCTGAAAGTTATTGTGATAGTTAGACTCTTTTAGTTGCTTGGGAATCGTCGTTTGAAGATGGGCATGTGAAACTGCGAGAAAAATTTTGAGAGCGCAGGACGGCTGCCGAAAGTCCGCGTAAAAACGCCCCCCGGGCCCAAAGTTTCACCGTGCAAAATTTCCGGTGCGGTTATTATGAAACTAGAATATATTCCGCAGATTCTGAAAGTTATTGTGATAGTTAGACTCTTTTAGTTGCTTGGGAATCGTCGTTTGAAGATGGGCATGTGAAACTGCGAGAAAAATTTTGAGAGCGCAGGACGGCTGCCGAAAGTCCGCGTAAAAACGCCCCCCGGGCCCAAAGTTTCACCGTGCAAAATTCCCGGTGATGTTATTATGAAACTAGAATACATTTCGCAGATTCTGAAAGTTATTGCGATAGTTAGACTCTTTTAGTTGCTTGGGAATCGTCGTTTGAAGATGGGCATGTGAAACTGCGAGAAAAATTTTGAGAGCGCAGGACGGCTGCCGAAAGTCCGCGTAAAAACGCCCCCCGGGCCCAAAGTTTCACCGTGCAAAATTCCCGGTGATGTTATTATGAAACTAGAATACATTTCGCAGATTCTGAAAGTTATTGCGATAGTTAGACTCTTTTAGTTGCTTGGGAATCGTCGTTTGAAGATGGGCATGTGAAACTGCGAGAAAAATTTTGAGAGCGCAGGACGGCTGCCGAAAGTCTGCGTAAAAACGCCCCCCGGGCCTAAAGTTTCACCGTGCAAAATTCCCGGTGATGTTATTATGAAACTAGAATACATTTCGCAGATTCTGAAAGTTATTGCGATAGTTAGACTCTTTTAGTTGCTTGGGAATCGTCGTTTGAAGATGGGCATGTGAAACTGCGAGAAAAATTTTGAGAGCGCAGGACGGCTGCCGAAAGTCTGCGTAAAAACGCCCCCCGGGCCTAAAGTTTCACCGTGCAAAATTCCCGGTGATGTTATTATGAAACTAGAATACATTTCGCAGATTCTGAAAGTTATTGCGATAGTTAGACTCTTTTAGTTGCTTGGGAATCGTCGTTTGAAGATGGGCATGTGAAACTGCGAGAAAAATTTTGAGAGCGCAGGACGGCTGCCGAAAGTCCGCGTAAAAACGCCCCCCGGGCCCAAAGTTTCACCGTGCAAAATTTCCGGTGCGGTTATTATGAAACTAGAATATATTCCGCAGATTCTGAAAGTTATTGTGATAGTTAGACTCTTTTAGTTGCTTGGGAATCGTCGTTTGAAGATGGGCATGTGAAACTGCGAGAAAAATTTTGAGAGCGCAGGACGGCTGCCGAAAGTCCGCGTAAAAACGCCCCCCGGGCCCAAAGTTTCACCGTGCAAAATTTCCGGTGCGGTTATTATGAAACTAGAATATATTCCGCAGATTCTGAAAGTTATTGTGATAGTTAGACTCTTTTAGTTGCTTGGGAATCGTCGTTTGAAGATGGGCATGTGAAACTGCGAGAAAAATTTTGAGAGCGCAGGACGGCTGCCGAAAGTCCGCGTAAAAACGCCCCCCGGGCCCAAAGTTTCACCGTGCAAAATTCCCGGTGATGTTATTATGAAACTAGAATACATTTCGCAGATTCTGAAAGTTATTGCGATAGTTAGACTCTTTTAGTTGCTTGGGAATCGTCGTTTGAAGATGGGCATGTGAAACTGCGAGAAAAATTTTGAGAGCGCAGGACGGCTGCCGAAAGTCTGCGTAAAAACGCCCCCCGGGCCTAAAGTTTCACCGTGCAAAATTCCCGGTGATGTTATTATGAAACTAGAATACATTTCGCAGATTCTGAAAGTTATTGCGATAGCTAGACTCTTTTAGTTGCTTGGGAATCGTCGTTTGAAGATGGGCATGTGAAACTGCGAGAAAAATTTTGAGAGCGCAGGACGGCTGCCGAAAGTCCGCGTAAAAACGCCCCCCGGGCCCAAAGTTTCACCGTGCAAAATTTCCGGTGCGGTTATTATGAAACTAGAATATATTCCGCAGATTCTGAAAGTTATTGTGATAGTTAGACTCTTTTAGTTGCTTGGGAATCGTCGTTTGAAGATGGGCATGTGAAACTGCGAGAAAAATTTTGAGAGCGCAGGACGGCTGCCGAAAGTCCGCGTAAAAACGCCCCCCGGGCCCAAAGTTTCACCGTGCAAAATTTCCGGTGCGGTTATTATGAAACTAGAATATATTCCGCAGATTCTGAAAGTTATTGTGATAGTTAGACTCTTTTAGTTGCTTGGGAATCGTCGTTTGAAGATGGGCATGTGAAACTGCGAGAAAAATTTTGAGAGCGCAGGACGGCTGCCGAAAGTCCGCGTAAAAACGCCCCCCGGGCCCAAAGTTTCACCGTGCAAAATTCCCGGTGATGTTATTATGAAACTAGAATACATTTCGCAGATTCTGAAAGTTATTGCGATAGTTAGACTCTTTTAGTTGCTTGGGAATCGTCGTTTGAAGATGGGCATGTGAAACTGCGAGAAAAATTTTGAGAGCGCAGGACGGCTGCCGAAAGTCTGCGTAAAAACGCCCCCCGGGCCTAAAGTTTCACCGTGCAAAATTCCCGGTGATGTTATTATGAAACTAGAATACATTTCGCAGATTCTGAAAGTTATTGCGATAGTTAGACTCTTTTAGTTGCTTGGGAATCGTCGTTTGAAGATGGGCATGTGAAACTGCGAGAAAAATTTTGAGAGCGCAGGACGGCTGCCGAAAGTCCGCGTAAAAACGCCCCCCGGGCCCAAAGTTTCACCGTGCAAAATTTCCGGTGCGGTTATTATGAAACTAGAATATATTCCGCAGATTCTGAAAGTTATTGTGATAGTTAGACTCTTTTAGTTGCTTGGGAATCGTCGTTTGAAGATGGGCATGTGAAACTGCGAGAAAAATTTTGAGAGCGCAGGACGGCTGCCGAAAGTCCGCGTAAAAACGCCCCCCGGGCCCAAAGTTTCACCGTGCAAAATTTCCGGTGCGGTTATTATGAAACTAGAATATATTCCGTAGATTCTGAAAGTTATTGTGATAGTTAGACTCTTTTAGTTGCTTGGGAATCGTCGTTTGAAGATGGGCATGTGAAACTGCGAGAAAAATTTTGAGAGCGCAGGACGGCTGCCGAAAGTCCGCGTAAAAACGCCCCCCGGGCCCAAAGTTTCACCGTGCAAAATTCCCGGTGATGTTATTATGAAACTAGAATACATTTCGCAGATTCTGAAAGTTATTGCGATGATTAGACTCTTTTAGTTGCTTGGGAATCGTCGTTTGAAGATGGGCATGTGAAACTGCGAGAAAAATTTTGAGAGCGCAGGACGGCTGCCGAAAGTCTGCGTAAAAACGCCCCCCGGGCCTAAAGTTTCACCGTGCAAAATTCCCGGTGATGTTATTATGAAACTAGAATACATTTCGCAGATTCTGAAAGTTATTGCGATAGTTAGACTCTTTTAGTTGCTTGGGAATCGTCGTTTGAAGATGGGCATGTGAAACTGCGAGAAAAATTTTGAGAGCGCAGGACGGCTGCCGAAAGTCTGCGTAAAAACGCCCCCCGGGCCTAAAGTTTCACCGTGCAAAATTCCCGGTGATGTTATTATGAAACTAGAATACATTTCGCAGATTCTGAAAGTTATTGCGATAGTTAGACTCTTTTAGTTGCTTGGGAATCGTCGTTTGAAGATGGGCATGTGAAACTGCGAGAAAAATTTTGAGAGCGCAGGACGGCTGCCGAAAGTCCGCGTAAAAACGCCCCCCGGGCCCAAAGTTTCACCGTGCAAAATTTCCGGTGCGGTTATTATGAAACTAGAATATATTCCGCAGATTCTGAAAGTTATTGTGATAGTTAGACTCTTTTAGTTGCTTGGGAATCGTCGTTTGAAGATGGGCATGTGAAACTGCGAGAAAAATTTTGAGAGCGCAGGACGGCTGCCGAAAGTCCGCGTAAAAACGCCCCCCGGGCCCAAAGTTTCACCGTGCAAAATTTCCGGTGCGGTTATTATGAAACTAGAATATATTCCGCAGATTCTGAAAGTTATTGTGATAGTTAGACTCTTTTAGTTGCTTGGGAATCGTCGTTTGAAGATGGGCATGTGAAACTGCGAGAAAAATTTTGAGAGCGCAGGACGGCTGCCGAAAGTCCGCGTAAAAACGCCCCCCGGGCCCAAAGTTTCACCGTGCAAAATTCCCGGTGATGTTATTATGAAACTAGAATACATTTCGCAGATTCTGAAAGTTATTGCGATAGTTAGACTCTTTTAGTTGCTTGGGAATCGTCGTTTGAAGATGGGCATGTGAAACTGCGAGAAAAATTTTGAGAGCGCAGGACGGCTGCCGAAAGTCTGCGTAAAAACGCCCCCCGGGCCTAAAGTTTCACCGTGCAAAATTCCCGGTGATGTTATTATGAAACTAGAATACATTTCGCAGATTCTGAAAGTTATTGCGATAGTTAGACTCTTTTAGTTGCTTGGGAATCGTCGTTTGAAGATGGGCATGTGAAACTGCGAGAAAAATTTTGAGAGCGCAGGACGGCTGCCGAAAGTCCGCGTAAAAACGCCCCCCGGGCCCAAAGTTTCACCGTGCAAAATTTCCGGTGCGGTTATTATGAAACTAGAATATATTCCGCAGATTCTGAAAGTTATTGTGATAGTTAGACTCTTTTAGTTGCTTGGGAATCGTCGTTTGAAGATGGGCATGTGAAACTGCGAGAAAAATTTTGAGAGCGCAGGACGGCTGCCGAAAGTCCGCGTAAAAACGCCCCCCGGGCCCAAAGTTTCACCGTGCAAAATTTCCGGTGCGGTTATTATGAAACTAGAATATATTCCGCAGATTCTGAAAGTTATTGTGATAGTTAGACTCTTTTAGTTGCTTGGGAATCGTCGTTTGAAGATGGGCATGTGAAACTGCGAGAAAAATTTTGAGAGCGCAGGACGGCTGCCGAAAGTCCGCGTAAAAACGCCCCCCGGGCCCAAAGTTTCACCGTGCAAAATTCCCGGTGATGTTATTATGAAACTAGAATACATTTCGCAGATTCTGAAAGTTATTGCGATAGTTAGACTCTTTTAGTTGCTTGGGAATCGTCGTTTGAAGATGGGCATGTGAAACTGCGAGAAAAATTTTGAGAGCGCAGGACGGCTGCCGAAAGTCTGCGTAAAAACGCCCCCCGGGCCTAAAGTTTCACCGTGCAAAATTCCCGGTGATGTTATTATGAAACTAGAATACATTTCGCAGATTCTGAAAGTTATTGCGATAGTTAGACTCTTTTAGTTGCTTGGGAATCGTCGTTTGAAGATGGGCATGTGAAACTGCGAGAAAAATTTTGAGAGCGCAGGACGGCTGCCGAAAGTCCGCGTAAAAACGCCCCCCGGGCCCAAAGTTTCACCGTGCAAAATTTCCGGTGCGGTTATTATGAAACTAGAATATATTCCGCAGATTCTGAAAGTTATTGTGATAGTTAGACTCTTTTAGTTGCTTGGGAATCGTCGTTTGAAGATGGGCATGTGAAACTGCGAGAAACATTTTGAGAGCGCAGGACGGCTGCCGAAAGTCCGCGTAAAAACGCCCCCCGGGCCCAAAGTTTCACCGTGCAAAATTTCCGGTGCGGTTATTATGAAACTAGAATATATTCCGCAGATTCTGAAAGTTATTGTGATAGTTAGACTCTTTTAGTTGCTTGGGAATCGTCGTTTGAAGATGGGCATGTGAAACTGCGAGAAAAATTTTGAGAGCGCAGGACGGCTGCCGAAAGTCCGCGTAAAAACGCCCCCCGGGCCCAAAGTTTCACCGTGCAAAATTCCCGGTGATGTTATTATGAAACTAGAATACATTTCGCAGATTCTGAAAGTTATTGCGATAGTTAGACTCTTTTAGTTGCTTGGGAATCGTCGTTTGAAGATGGGCATGTGAAACTGCGAGAAAAATTTTGAGAGCGCAGGACGGCTGCCGAAAGTCTGCGTAAAAACGCCCCCCGGGCCTAAAGTTTCACCGTGCAAAATTCCCGGTGATGTTATTATGAAACTAGAATACATTTCGCAGATTCTGAAAGTTATTGCGATAGTTAGACTCTTTTAGTTGCTTGGGAATCGTCGTTTGAAGATGGGCATGTGAAACTGCGAGAAAAATTTTGAGAGCGCAGGACGGCTGCCGAAAGTCTGCGTAAAAACGCCCCCCGGGCCTAAAGTTTCACCGTGCAAAATTCCCGGTGATGTTATTATGAAACTAGAATACATTTCGCAGATTCTGAAAGTTATTGCGATAGTTAGACTCTTTTAGTTGCTTGGGAATCGTCGTTTGAAGATGGGCATGTGAAACTGCGAGAAAAATTTTGAGAGCGCAGGACGGCTGTCGAAAGTCCGCGTAAAAACGCCCCCCGGGCCCAAAGTTTCACCGTGCAAAATTTCCGGTGCGGTTATTATGAAACTAGAATATATTCCGCAGATTCTGAAAGTTATTGTGATAGTTAGACTCTTTTAGTTGCTTGGGAATCGTCGTTTGAAGATGGGCATGTGAAACTGCGAGAAAAATTTTGAGAGCGCAGGACGGCTGCCGAAAGTCCGCGTAAAAACGCCCCCCGGGCCCAAAGTTTCACCGTGCAAAATTTCCGGTGCGGTTATTATGAAACTAGAATATATTCCGCAGATTCTGAAAGTTATTGTGATAGTTAGACTCTTTTAGTTGCTTGGGAATCGTCGTTTGAAGATGGGCATGTGAAACTGCGAGAAAAATTTTGAGAGCGCAGGACGGCTGCCGAAAGTCCGCGTAAAAACGCCCCCCGGGCCCAAAGTTTCACCGTGCAAAATTCCCGGTGATGTTATTATGAAACTAGAATACATTTCGCAGATTCTGAAAGTTATTGCGATAGTTAGACTCTTTTAGTTGCTTGGGAATCGTCGTTTGAAGATGGGCATGTGAAACTGCGAGAAAAATTTTGAGAGCGCAGGACGGCTGCCGAAAGTCTGCGTAAAAACGCCCCCCGGGCCTAAAGTTTCACCGTGCAAAATTCCCGGTGATGTTATTATGAAACTAGAATACATTTCGCAGATTCTGAAAGTTATTGCGATAGTTAGACTCTTTTAGTTGCTTGGGAATCGTCGTTTGAAGATGGGCATGTGAAACTGCGAGAAAAATTTTGAGAGCGCAGGACGGCTGCCGAAAGTCCGCGTAAAAACGCCCCCCGGGCCCAAAGTTTCACCGTGCAAAATTTCCGGTGCGGTTATTATGAAACTAGAATATATTCCGCAGATTCTGAAAGTTATTGTGATAGTTAGACTCTTTTAGTTGCTTGGGAATCGTCGTTTGAAGATGGGCATGTGAAACTGCGAGAAAAATTTTGAGAGCGCAGGACGGCTGCCGAAAGTCCGCGTAAAAACGCCCCCCGGGCCCAAAGTTTCACCGTGCAAAATTTCCGGTGCGGTTATTATGAAACTAGAATATATTCCGCAGATTCTGAAAGTTATTGTGATAGTTAGACTCTTTTAGTTGCTTGGGAATCGTCGTTTGAAGATGGGCATGTGAAACTGCGAGAAAAATTTTGAGAGCGCAGGACGGCTGCCGAAAGTCCGCGTAAAAACGCCCCCCGGGCCCAAAGTTTCACCGTGCAAAATTCCCGGTGATGTTATTATGAAACTAGAATACATTTCGCAGATTCTGAAAGTTATTGCGATAGTTAGACTCTTTTAGTTGCTTGGGAATCGTCGTTTGAAGATGGGCATGTGAAACTGCGAGAAAAATTTTGAGAGCGCAGGACGGCTGCCGAAAGTCTGCGTAAAAACGCCCCCCGGGCCTAAAGTTTCACCGTGCAAAATTCCCGGTGATGTTATTATGAAACTAGAATACATTTCGCAGATTCTGAAAGTTATTGCGATAGTTAGACTCTTTTAGTTGCTTGGGAATCGTCGTTTGAAGATGGGCATGTGAAACTGCGAGAAAAATTTTGAGAGCGCAGGACGGCTGCCGAAAGTCCGCGTAAAAACGCCCCCCGGGCCCAAAGTTTCACCGTGCAAAATTTCCGGTGCGGTTATTATGAAACTAGAATATATTCCGCAGATTCTGAAAGTTATTGTGATAGTTAGACTCTTTTAGTTGCTTGGGAATCGTCGTTTGAAGATGGGCATGTGAAACTGCGAGAAAAATTTTGAGAGCGCAGGACGGCTGCCGAAAGTCCGCGTAAAAACGCCCCCCGGGCCCAAAGTTTCACCGTGCAAAATTTCCGGTGCGGTTATTATGAAACTAGAATATATTCCGCAGATTCTGAAAGTTATTGTGATAGTTAGACTCTTTTAGTTGCTTGGGAATCGTCGTTTGAAGATGGGCATGTGAAACTGCGAGAAAAATTTTGAGAGCGCAGGACGGCTGCCGAAAGTCCGCGTAAAAACGCCCCCCGGGCCCAAAGTTTCACCGTGCAAAATTCCCGGTGATGTTATTATGAAACTAGAATACATTTCGCAGATTCTGAAAGTTATTGCGATAGTTAGACTCTTTTAGTTGCTTGGGAATCGTCGTTTGAAGATGGGCATGTGAAACTGCGAGAAAAATTTTGAGAGCGCAGGACGGCTGCCGAAAGTCTGCGTAAAAACGCCCCCCGGGCCTAAAGTTTCACCGTGCAAAATTCCCGGTGATGTTATTATGAAACTAGAATACATTTCGCAGATTCTGAAAGTTATTGCGATAGTTAGACTCTTTTAGTTGCTTGGGAATCGTCGTTTGAAGATGGGCATGTGAAACTGCGAGAAAAATTTTGAGAGCGCAGGACGGCTGCCGAAAGTCCGCGTAAAAACGCCCCCCGGGCCCAAAGTTTCACCGTGCAAAATTTCCGGTGCGGTTATTATGAAACTAGAATATATTCCGCAGATTCTGAAAGTTATTGTGATAGTTAGACTCTTTTAGTTGCTTGGGAATCGTCGTTTGAAGATGGGCATGTGAAACTGCGAGAAAAATTTTGAGAGCGCAGGACGGCTGCCGAAAGTCCGCGTAAAAACGCCCCCCGGGCCCAAAGTTTCACCGTGCAAAATTTCCGGTGCGGTTATTATGAAACTAGAATATATTCCGCAGATTCTGAAAGTTATTGTGATAGTTAGACTCTTTTAGTTGCTTGGGAATCGTCGTTTGAAGATGGGCATGTGAAACTGCGAGAAAAATTTTGAGAGCGCAGGACGGCTGCCGAAAGTCCGCGTAAAAACGCCCCCCGGGCCCAAAGTTTCACCGTGCAAAATTCCCGGTGATGTTATTATGAAACTAGAATACATTTCGCAGATTCTGAAAGTTATTGCGATAGTTAGACTCTTTTAGTTGCTTGGGAATCGTCGTTTGAAGATGGGCATGTGAAACTGCGAGAAAAATTTTGAGAGCGCAGGACGGCTGCCGAAAGTCTGCGTAAAAACGCCCCCCGGGCCTAAAGTTTCACCGTGCAAAATTCCCGGTGATGTTATTATGAAACTAGAATACATTTCGCAGATTCTGAAAGTTATTGCGATAGTTAGACTCTTTTAGTTGCTTGGGAATCGTCGTTTGAAGATGGGCATGTGAAACTGCGAGAAAAATTTTGAGAGCGCAGGACGGCTGCCGAAAGTCCGCGTAAAAACGCCCCCCGGGCCCAAAGTTTCACCGTGCAAAATTTCCGGTGCGGTTATTATGAAACTAGAATATATTCCGCAGATTCTGAAAGTTATTGTGATAGTTAGACTCTTTTAGTTGCTTGGGAATCGTCGTTTGAAGATGGGCATGTGAAACTGCGAGAAAAATTTTGAGAGCGCAGGACGGCTGCCGAAAGTCCGCGTAAAAACGCCCCCCGGGCCCAAAGTTTCACCGTGCAAAATTTCCGGTGCGGTTATTATGAAACTAGAATATATTCCGCAGATTCTGAAAGTTATTGTGATAGTTAGACTCTTTTAGTTGCTTGGGAATCGTCGTTTGAAGATGGGCATGTGAAACTGCGAGAAAAATTTTGAGAGCGCAGGACGGCTGCCGAAAGTCCGCGTAAAAACGCCCCCCGGGCCCAAAGTTTCACCGTGCAAAATTCCCGGTGATGTTATTATGAAACTAGAATACATTTCGCAGATTCTGAAAGTTATTGCGATAGTTAGACTCTTTTAGTTGCTTGGGAATCGTCGTTTGAAGATGGGCATGTGAAACTGCGAGAAAAATTTTGAGAGCGCAGGACGGCTGCCGAAAGTCTGCGTAAAAACGCCCCCCGGGCCTAAAGTTTCACCGTGCAAAATTCCCGGTGATGTTATTATGAAACTAGAATACATTTCGCAGATTCTGAAAGTTATTGCGATAGTTAGACTCTTTTAGTTGCTTGGGAATCGTCGTTTGAAGATGGGCATGTGAAACTGCGAGAAAAATTTTGAGAGCGCAGGACGGCTGCCGAAAGTCCGCGTAAAAACGCCCCCCGGGCCCAAAGTTTCACCGTGCAAAATTTCCGGTGCGGTTATTATGAAACTAGAATATATTCCGCAGATTCTGAAAGTTATTGTGATAGTTAGACTCTTTTAGTTGCTTGGGAATCGTCGTTTGAAGATGGGCATGTGAAACTGCGAGAAAAATTTTGAGAGCGCAGGACGGCTGCCGAAAGTCCGCGTAAAAACGCCCCCCGGGCCCAAAGTTTCACCGTGCAAAATTTCCGGTGCGGTTATTATGAAACTAGAATATATTCCGCAGATTCTGAAAGTTATTGTGATAGTTAGACTCTTTTAGTTGCTTGGGAATCGTCGTTTGAAGATGGGCATGTGAAACTGCGAGAAAAATTTTGAGAGCGCAGGACGGCTGCCGAAAGTCCGCGTAAAAACGCCCCCCGGGCCCAAAGTTTCACCGTGCAAAATTCCCGGTGATGTTATTATGAAACTAGAATACATTTCGCAGATTCTGAAAGTTATTGCGATAGTTAGACTCTTTTAGTTGCTTGGGAATCGTCGTTTGAAGATGGGCATGTGAAACTGCGAGAAAAATTTTGAGAGCGCAGGACGGCTGCCGAAAGTCTGCGTAAAAACGCCCCCCGGGCCTAAAGTTTCACCGTGCAAAATTCCCGGTGATGTTATTATGAAACTAGAATACATTTCGCAGATTCTGAAAGTTATTGCGATAGTTAGACTCTTTTAGTTGCTTGGGAATCGTCGTTTGAAGATGGGCATGTGAAACTGCGAGAAAAATTTTGAGAGCGCAGGACGGCTGCCGAAAGTCTGCGTAAAAACGCCCCCCGGGCCTAAAGTTTCACCGTGCAAAATTCCCGGTGATGTTATTATGAAACTAGAATACATTTCGCAGATTCTGAAAGTTATTGCGATAGTTAGACTCTTTTAGTTGCTTGGGAATCGTCGTTTGAAGATGGGCATGTGAAACTGCGAGAAAAATTTTGAGAGCGCAGGACGGCTGCCGAAAGTCCGCGTAAAAACGCCCCCCGGGCCCAAAGTTTCACCGTGCAAAATTTCCGGTGCGGTTATTATGAAACTAGAATATATTCCGCAGATTCTGAAAGTTATTGTGATAGTTAGACTCTTTTAGTTGCTTGGGAATCGTCGTTTGAAGATGGGCATGTGAAACTGCGAGAAAAATTTTGAGAGCGCAGGACGGCTGCCGAAAGTCCGCGTAAAAACGCCCCCCGGGCCCAAAGTTTCACCGTGCAAAATTTCCGGTGCGGTTATTATGAAACTAGAATATATTCCGCAGATTCTGAAAGTTATTGTGATAGTTAGACTCTTTTAGTTGCTTGGGAATCGTCGTTTGAAGATGGGCATGTGAAACTGCGAGAAAAATTTTGAGAGCGCAGGACGGCTGCCGAAAGTCCGCGTAAAAACGCCCCCCGGGCCCAAAGTTTCACCGTGCAAAATTCCCGGTGATGTTATTATGAAACTAGAATACATTTCGCAGATTCTGAAAGTTATTGCGATAGTTAGACTCTTTTAGTTGCTTGGGAATCGTCGTTTGAAGATGGGCATGTGAAACTGCGAGAAAAATTTTGAGAGCGCAGGACGGCTGCCGAAAGTCTGCGTAAAAACGCCCCCCGGGCCTAAAGTTTCACCGTGCAAAATTCCCGGTGATGTTATTATGAAACTAGAATACATTTCGCAGATTCTGAAAGTTATTGCGATAGTTAGACTCTTTTAGTTGCTTGGGAATCGTCGTTTGAAGATGGGCATGTGAAACTGCGAGAAAAATTTTGAGAGCGCAGGACGGCTGCCGAAAGTCCGCGTAAAAACGCCCCCCGGGCCCAAAGTTTCACCGTGCAAAATTTCCGGTGCGGTTATTATGAAACTAGAATATATTCCGCAGATTCTGAAAGTTATTGTGATAGTTAGACTCTTTTAGTTGCTTGGGAATCGTCGTTTGAAGATGGGCATGTGAAACTGCGAGAAAAATTTTGAGAGCGCAGGACGGCTGCCGAAAGTCCGCGTAAAAACGCCCCCCGGGCCCAAAGTTTCACCGTGCAAAATTTCCGGTGCGGTTATTATGAAACTAGAATATATTCCGCAGATTCTGAAAGTTATTGTGATAGTTAGACTCTTTTAGTTGCTTGGGAATCGTCGTTTGAAGATGGGCATGTGAAACTGCGAGAAAAATTTTGAGAGCGCAGGACGGCTGCCGAAAGTCCGCGTAAAAACGCCCCCCGGGCCCAAAGTTTCACCGTGCAAAATTCCCGGTGATGTTATTATGAAACTAGAATACATTTCGCAGATTCTGAAAGTTATTGCGATAGTTAGACTCTTTTAGTTGCTTGGGAATCGTCGTTTGAAGATGGGCATGTGAAACTGCGAGAAAAATTTTGAGAGCGCAGGACGGCTGCCGAAAGTCTGCGTAAAAACGCCCCCCGGGCCTAAAGTTTCACCGTGCAAAATTCCCGGTGATGTTATTATGAAACTAGAATACATTTCGCAGATTCTGAAAGTTATTGCGATAGTTAGACTCTTTTAGTTGCTTGGGAATCGTCGTTTGAAGATGGGCATGTGAAACTGCGAGAAAAATTTTGAGAGCGCAGGACGGCTGCCGAAAGTCCGCGTAAAAACGCCCCCCGGGCCCAAAGTTTCACCGTGCAAAATTTCCGGTGCGGTTATTATGAAACTAGAATATATTCCGCAGATTCTGAAAGTTATTGTGATAGTTAGACTCTTTTAGTTGCTTGGGAATCGTCGTTTGAAGATGGGCATGTGAAACTGCGAGAAAAATTTTGAGAGCGCAGGACGGCTGCCGAAAGTCCGCGTAAAAACGCCCCCCGGGCCCAAAGTTTCACCGTGCAAAATTTCCGGTGCGGTTATTATGAAACTAGAATATATTCCGCAGATTCTGAAAGTTATTGTGATAGTTAGACTCTTTTAGTTGCTTGGGAATCGTCGTTTGAAGATGGGCATGTGAAACTGCGAGAAAAATTTTGAGAGCGCAGGACGGCTGCCGAAAGTCCGCGTAAAAACGCCCCCCGGGCCCAAAGTTTCACCGTGCAAAATTCCCGGTGATGTTATTATGAAACTAGAATACATTTCGCAGATTCTGAAAGTTATTGCGATAGTTAGACTCTTTTAGTTGCTTGGGAATCGTCGTTTGAAGATGGGCATGTGAAACTGCGAGAAAAATTTTGAGAGCGCAGGACGGCTGCCGAAAGTCTGCGTAAAAACGCCCCCCGGGCCTAAAGTTTCACCGTGCAAAATTCCCGGTGATGTTATTATGAAACTAGAATACATTTCGCAGATTCTGAAAGTTATTGCGATAGTTAGACTCTTTTAGTTGCTTGGGAATCGTCGTTTGAAGATGGGCATGTGAAACTGCGAGAAAAATTTTGAGAGCGCAGGACGGCTGCCGAAAGTCCGCGTAAAAACGCCCCCCGGGCCCAAAGTTTCACCGTGCAAAATTTCCGGTGCGGTTATTATGAAACTAGAATATATTCCGCAGATTCTGAAAGTTATTGTGATAGTTAGACTCTTTTAGTTGCTTGGGAATCGTCGTTTGAAGATGGGCATGTGAAACTGCGAGAAAAATTTTGAGAGCGCAGGACGGCTGCCGAAAGTCCGCGTAAAAACGCCCCCCGGGCCCAAAGTTTCACCGTGCAAAATTTCCGGTGCGGTTATTATGAAACTAGAATATATTCCGCAGATTCTGAAAGTTATTGTGATAGTTAGACTCTTTTAGTTGCTTGGGAATCGTCGTTTGAAGATGGGCATGTGAAACTGCGAGAAAAATTTTGAGAGCGCAGGACGGCTGCCGAAAGTCCGCGTAAAAACGCCCCCCGGGCCCAAAGTTTCACCGTGCAAAATTCCCGGTGATGTTATTATGAAACTAGAATACATTTCGCAGATTCTGAAAGTTATTGCGATAGTTAGACTCTTTTAGTTGCTTGGGAATCGTCGTTTGAAGATGGGCATGTGAAACTGCGAGAAAAATTTTGAGAGCGCAGGACGGCTGCCGAAAGTCTGCGTAAAAACGCCCCCCGGGCCTAAAGTTTCACCGTGCAAAATTCCCGGTGATGTTATTATGAAACTAGAATACATTTCGCAGATTCTGAAAGTTATTGCGATAGTTAGACTCTTTTAGTTGCTTGGGAATCGTCGTTTGAAGATGGGCATGTGAAACTGCGAGAAAAATTTTGAGAGCGCAGGACGGCTGCCGAAAGTCCGCGTAAAAACGCCCCCCGGGCCCAAAGTTTCACCGTGCAAAATTTCCGGTGCGGTTATTATGAAACTAGAATATATTCCGCAGATTCTGAAAGTTATTGTGATAGTTAGACTCTTTTAGTTGCTTGGGAATCGTCGTTTGAAGATGGGCATGTGAAACTGCGAGAAAAATTTTGAGAGCGCAGGACGGCTGCCGAAAGTCCGCGTAAAAACGCCCCCCGGGCCCAAAGTTTCACCGTGCAAAATTTCCGGTGCGGTTATTATGAAACTAGAATATATTCCGCAGATTCTGAAAGTTATTGTGATAGTTAGACTCTTTTAGTTGCTTGGGAATCGTCGTTTGAAGATGGGCATGTGAAACTGCGAGAAAAATTTTGAGAGCGCAGGACGGCTGCCGAAAGTCCGCGTAAAAACGCCCCCCGGGCCCAAAGTTTCACCGTGCAAAATTCCCGGTGATGTTATTATGAAACTAGAATACATTTCGCAGATTCTGAAAGTTATTGCGATAGTTAGACTCTTTTAGTTGCTTGGGAATCGTCGTTTGAAGATGGGCATGTGAAACTGCGAGAAAAATTTTGAGAGCGCAGGACGGCTGCCGAAAGTCTGCGTAAAAACGCCCCCCGGGCCTAAAGTTTCACCGTGCAAAATTCCCGGTGATGTTATTATGAAACTAGAATACATTTCGCAGATTCTGAAAGTTATTGCGATAGTTAGACTCTTTTAGTTGCTTGGGAATCGTCGTTTGAAGATGGGCATGTGAAACTGCGAGAAAAATTTTGAGAGCGCAGGACGGCTGCCGAAAGTCCGCGTAAAAACGCCCCCCGGGCCCAAAGTTTCACCGTGCAAAATTTCCGGTGCGGTTATTATGAAACTAGAATATATTCCGCAGATTCTGAAAGTTATTGTGATAGTTAGACTCTTTTAGTTGCTTGGGAATCGTCGTTTGAAGATGGGCATGTGAAACTGCGAGAAAAATTTTGAGAGCGCAGGACGGCTGCCGAAAGTCCGCGTAAAAACGCCCCCCGGGCCCAAAGTTTCACCGTGCAAAATTTCCGGTGCGGTTATTATGAAACTAGAATATATTCCGCAGATTCTGAAAGTTATTGTGATAGTTAGACTCTTTTAGTTGCTTGGGAATCGTCGTTTGAAGATGGGCATGTGAAACTGCGAGAAAAATTTTGAGAGCGCAGGACGGCTGCCGAAAGTCCGCGTAAAAACGCCCCCCGGGCCCAAAGTTTCACCGTGCAAAATTCCCGGTGATGTTATTATGAAACTAGAATACATTTCGCAGATTCTGAAAGTTATTGCGATAGTTAGACTCTTTTAGTTGCTTGGGAATCGTCGTTTGAAGATGGGCATGTGAAACTGCGAGAAAAATTTTGAGAGCGCAGGACGGCTGCCGAAAGTCTGCGTAAAAACGCCCCCCGGGCCTAAAGTTTCACCGTGCAAAATTCCCGGTGATGTTATTATGAAACTAGAATACATTTCGCAGATTCTGAAAGTTATTGCGATAGTTAGACTCTTTTAGTTGCTTGGGAATCGTCGTTTGAAGATGGGCATGTGAAACTGCGAGAAAAATTTTGAGAGCGCAGGACGGCTGCCGAAAGTCTGCGTAAAAACGCCCCCCGGGCCTAAAGTTTCACCGTGCAAAATTCCCGGTGATGTTATTATGAAACTAGAATACATTTCGCAGATTCTGAAAGTTATTGCGATAGTTAGACTCTTTTAGTTGCTTGGGAATCGTCGTTTGAAGATGGGCATGTGAAACTGCGAGAAAAATTTTGAGAGCGCAGGACGGCTGCCGAAAGTCCGCGTAAAAACGCCCCCCGGGCCCAAAGTTTCACCGTGCAAAATTTCCGGTGCGGTTATTATGAAACTAGAATATATTCCGCAGATTCTGAAAGTTATTGTGATAGTTAGACTCTTTTAGTTGCTTGGGAATCGTCGTTTGAAGATGGGCATGTGAAACTGCGAGAAAAATTTTGAGAGCGCAGGACGGCTGCCGAAAGTCCGCGTAAAAACGCCCCCCGGGCCCAAAGTTTCACCGTGCAAAATTTCCGGTGCGGTTATTATGAAACTAGAATATATTCCGCAGATTCTGAAAGTTATTGTGATAGTTAGACTCTTTTAGTTGCTTGGGAATCGTCGTTTGAAGATGGGCATGTGAAACTGCGAGAAAAATTTTGAGAGCGCAGGACGGCTGCCGAAAGTCCGCGTAAAAACGCCCCCCGGGCCCAAAGTTTCACCGTGCAAAATTCCCGGTGATGTTATTATGAAACTAGAATACATTTCGCAGATTCTGAAAGTTATTGCGATAGTTAGACTCTTTTAGTTGCTTGGGAATCGTCGTTTGAAGATGGGCATGTGAAACTGCGAGAAAAATTTTGAGAGCGCAGGACGGCTGCCGAAAGTCTGCGTAAAAACGCCCCCCGGGCCTAAAGTTTCACCGTGCAAAATTCCCGGTGATGTTATTATGAAACTAGAATACATTTCGCAGATTCTGAAAGTTATTGCGATAGTTAGACTCTTTTAGTTGCTTGGGAATCGTCGTTTGAAGATGGGCATGTGAAACTGCGAGAAAAATTTTGAGAGCGCAGGACGGCTGCCGAAAGTCCGCGTAAAAACGCCCCCCGGGCCCAAAGTTTCACCGTGCAAAATTTCCGGTGCGGTTATTATGAAACTAGAATATATTCCGCAGATTCTGAAAGTTATTGTGATAGTTAGACTCTTTTAGTTGCTTGGGAATCGTCGTTTGAAGATGGGCATGTGAAACTGCGAGAAAAATTTTGAGAGCGCAGGACGGCTGCCGAAAGTCCGCGTAAAAACGCCCCCCGGGCCCAAAGTTTCACCGTGCAAAATTTCCGGTGCGGTTATTATGAAACTAGAATATATTCCGCAGATTCTGAAAGTTATTGTGATAGTTAGACTCTTTTAGTTGCTTGGGAATCGTCGTTTGAAGATGGGCATGTGAAACTGCGAGAAAAATTTTGAGAGCGCAGGACGGCTGCCGAAAGTCCGCGTAAAAACGCCCCCCGGGCCCAAAGTTTCACCGTGCAAAATTTCCGGTGCGGTTATTATGAAACTAGAATATATTCCGCAGATTCTGAAAGTTATTGTGATAGTTAGACTCTTTTAGTTGCTTGGGAATCGTCGTTTGAAGATGGGCATGTGAAACTGCGAGAAAAATTTTGAGAGCGCAGGACGGCTGCCAAAAGTCCGCGTAAAAACGCCCCCCGGGCCCAAAGTTTCACCGTGCAAAATTCCCGGTGATGTTATTATGAAACTAGAATACATTTCGCAGATTCTGAAAGTTATTGCGATAGTTAGACTCTTTTAGTTGCTTGGGAATCGTCGTTTGAAGATGGGCATGTGAAACTGCGAGAAAAATTTTGAGAGCGCAGGACGGCTGCCGAAAGTCTGCGTAAAAACGCCCCCCGGGCCTAAAGTTTCACCGTGCAAAATTCCCGGTGATGTTATTATGAAACTAGAATACATTTCGCAGATTCTGAAAGTTATTGCGATAGTTAGACTCTTTTAGTTGCTTGGGAATCGTCGTTTGAAGATGGGCATGTGAAACTGCGAGAAAAATTTTGAGAGCGCAGGACGGCTGCCGAAAGTCTGCGTAAAAACGCCCCCCGGGCCTAAAGTTTCACCGTGCAAAATTCCCGGTGATGTTATTATGAAACTAGAATACATTTCGCAGATTCTGAAAGTTATTGCGATAGTTAGACTCTTTTAGTTGCTTGGGAATCGTCGTTTGAAGATGGGCATGTGAAACTGCGAGAAAAATTTTGAGAGCGCAGGACGGCTGCCGAAAGTCCGCGTAAAAACGCCCCCCGGGCCCAAAGTTTCACCGTGCAAAATTTCCGGTGCGGTTATTATGAAACAAGAATATATTCCGCAGATTCTGAAAGTTATTGTGATAGTTAGACTCTTTTAGTTGCTTGGGAATCGTCGTTTGAAGATGGGCATGTGAAACTGCGAGAAAAATTTTGAGAGCGCAGGACGGCTGCCGAAAGTCCGCGTAAAAACGCCCCCCGGGCCCAAAGTTTCACCGTGCAAAATTTCCGGTGCGGTTATTATGAAACTAGAATATATTCCGCAGATTCTGAAAGTTATTGTGATAGTTAGACTCTTTTAGTTGCTTGGGAATCGTCGTTTGAAGATGGGCATGTGAAACTGCGAGAAAAATTTTGAGAGCGCAGGACGGCTGCCGAAAGTCCGCGTAAAAACGCCCCCCGGGCCCAAAGTTTCACCGTGCAAAATTCCCGGTGATGTTATTATGAAACTAGAATACATTTCGCAGATTCTGAAAGTTATTGCGATAGTTAGACTCTTTTAGTTGCTTGGGAATCGTCGTTTGAAGATGGGCATGTGAAACTGCGAGAAAAATTTTGAGAGCGCAGGACGGCTGCCGAAAGTCTGCGTAAAAACGCCCCCCGGGCCTAAAGTTTCACCGTGCAAAATTCCCGGTGATGTTATTATGAAACTAGAATACATTTCGCAGATTCTGAAAGTTATTGCGATAGTTAGACTCTTTTAGTTGCTTGGGAATCGTCGTTTGAAGATGGGCATGTGAAACTGCGAGAAAAATTTTGAGAGCGCAGGACGGCTGCCGAAAGTCCGCGTAAAAACGCCCCCCGGGCCCAAAGTTTCACCGTGCAAAATTTCCGGTGCGGTTATTATGAAACTAGAATATATTCCGCAGATTCTGAAAGTTATTGTGATAGTTAGACTCTTTTAGTTGCTTGGGAATCGTCGTTTGAAGATGGGCATGTGAAACTGCGAGAAAAATTTTGAGAGCGCAGGACGGCTGCCGAAAGTCCGCGTAAAAACGCCCCCCGGGCCCAAAGTTTCACCGTGCAAAATTTCCGGTGCGGTTATTATGAAACTAGAATATATTCCGCAGATTCTGAAAGTTATTGTGATAGTTAGACTCTTTTAGTTGCTTGGGAATCGTCGTTTGAAGATGGGCATGTGAAACTGCGAGAAAAATTTTGAGAGCGCAGGACGGCTGCCGAAAGTCCGCGTAAAAACGCCCCCCGGGCCCAAAGTTTCACCGTGCAAAATTCCCGGTGATGTTATTATGAAACTAGAATACATTTCGCAGATTCTGAAAGTTATTGCGATAGTTAGACTCTTTTAGTTGCTTGGGAATCGTCGTTTGAAGATGGGCATGTGAAACTGCGAGAAAAATTTTGAGAGCGCAGGACGGCTGCCGAAAGTCTGCGTAAAAACGCCCCCCGGGCCTAAAGTTTCACCGTGCAAAATTCCCGGTGATGTTATTATGAAACTAGAATACATTTCGCAGATTCTGAAAGTTATTGCGATAGTTAGACTCTTTTAGTTGCTTGGGAATCGTCGTTTGAAGATGGGCATGTGAAACTGCGAGAAAAATTTTGAGAGCGCAGGACGGCTGCCGAAAGTCCGCGTAAAAACGCCCCCCGGGCCCAAAGTTTCACCGTGCAAAATTTCCGGTGCGGTTATTATGAAACTAGAATATATTCCGCAGATTCTGAAAGTTATTGTGATAGTTAGACTCTTTTAGTTGCTTGGGAATCGTCGTTTGAAGATGGGCATGTGAAACTGCGAGAAAAATTTTGAGAGCGCAGGACGGCTGCCGAAAGTCCGCGTAAAAACGCCCCCCGGGCCCAAAGTTTCACCGTGCAAAATTTCCGGTGCGGTTATTATGAAACTAGAATATATTCCGCAGATTCTGAAAGTTATTGTGATAGTTAGACTCTTTTAGTTGCTTGGGAATCGTCGTTTGAAGATGGGCATGTGAAACTGCGAGAAAAATTTTGAGAGCGCAGGACGGCTGCCGAAAGTCCGCGTAAAAACGCCCCCCGGGCCCAAAGTTTCACCGTGCAAAATTCCCGGTGATGTTATTATGAAACTAGAATACATTTCGCAGATTCTGAAAGTTATTGCGATAGTTAGACTCTTTTAGTTGCTTGGGAATCGTCGTTTGAAGATGGGCATGTGAAACTGCGAGAAAAATTTTGAGAGCGCAGGACGGCTGCCGAAAGTCTGCGTAAAAACGCCCCCCGGGCCTAAAGTTTCACCGTGCAAAATTCCCGGTGATGTTATTATGAAACTAGAATACATTTCGCAGATTCTGAAAGTTATTGCGATAGTTAGACTCTTTTAGTTGCTTGGGAATCGTCGTTTGAAGATGGGCATGTGAAACTGCGAGAAAAATTTTGAGAGCGCAGGACGGCTGCCGAAAGTCTGCGTAAAAACGCCCCCCGGGCCTAAAGTTTCACCGTGCAAAATTCCCGGTGATGTTATTATGAAACTAGAATACATTTCGCAGATTCTGAAAGTTATTGCGATAGTTAGACTCTTTTAGTTGCTTGGGAATCGTCGTTTGAAGATGGGCATGTGAAACTGCGAGAAAAATTTTGAGAGCGCAGGACGGCTGCCGAAAGTCCGCGTAAAAACGCCCCCCGGGCCCAAAGTTTCACCGTGCAAAATTTCCGGTGCGGTTATTATGAAACTAGAATATATTCCGCAGATTCTGAAAGTTATTGTGATAGTTAGACTCTTTTAGTTGCTTGGGAATCGTCGTTTGAAGATGGGCATGTGAAACTGCGAGAAAAAATTTTGAGAGCGCAGGACGGCTGCCGAAAGTCCGCGTAAAACGCCCCCCGGGCCCAAAGTTTCACCGTGGCAAAATTTCCGGTGCGGTTATTATGAAACTAGAATATATCCGCAGATTCTGAAAGTTATTGTGATAGTTAGACTCTTTTAGTTGCTTGGGAATCGTCGTTTGAAGATGGGCATGTGAAACTGCGAGAAAAATTTTGAGAGCGCAGGACGGCTGCCGAAAGTCCGCGTAAAAACGCCCCCCGGGCCCAAAGTTTCACCGTGCAAAATTCCCGGTGATGTTATTATGAAACTAGAATACATTTCGCAGATTCTGAAAGTTATTGCGATAGTTAGACTCTTTTAGTTGCTTGGGAATCGTCGTTTGAAGATGGGCATGTGAAACTGCGAGAAAAATTTTGAGAGCGCAGGACGGCTGCCGAAAGTCTGCGTAAAAACGCCCCCCGGGCCTAAAGTTTCACCGTGCAAAATTCCCGGTGATGTTATTATGAAACTAGAATACATTTCGCAGATTCTGAAAGTTATTGCGATAGTTAGACTCTTTTAGTTGCTTGGGAATCGTCGTTTGAAGATGGGCATGTGAAACTGCGAGAAAAATTTTGAGAGCGCAGGACGGCTGCCGAAAGTCCGCGTAAAAACGCCCCCCGGGCCCAAAGTTTCACCGTGCAAAATTTCCGGTGCGGTTATTATGAAACTAGAATATATTCCGCAGATTCTGAAAGTTATTGTGATAGTTAGACTCTTTTAGTTGCTTGGGAATCGTCGTTTGAAGATGGGCATGTGAAACTGCGAGAAAAATTTTGAGAGCGCAGGACGGCTGCCGAAAGTCCGCGTAAAAACGCCCCCGGGCCCAAAGTTTCACCGTGCAAAATTTCCGGTGCGGTTATTATGAAACTAGAATATATTCCGCAGATTCTGAAAGTTATTGTGATAGTTAGACTCTTTTAGTTGCTTGGGAATCGTCGTTTGAAGATGGGCATGTGAAACTGCGAGAAAAATTTTGAGAGCGCAGGACGGCTGCCGAAAGTCCGCGTAAAAACGCCCCCCGGGCCAAAGTTTCACCGTGCAAAATTCCCGGTGATGTTATTATGAAACTAGAATACATTTCGCAGATTCTGAAAGTTATTGCGATAGTTAGACTCTTTTAGTTGCTTGGGAATCGTCGTTTGAAGATGGGCATGTGAAACTGCGAGAAAAATTTTGAGAGCGCAGGACGGCTGCCGAAAGTCTGCGTAAAAACGCCCCCCGGGCCTAAAGTTTCACCGTGCAAAATTCCCGGTGATGTTATTATGAAACTAGAATACATTTCGCAGATTCTGAAAGTTATTGCGATAGTTAGACTCTTTTAGTTGCTTGGGAATCGTCGTTTGAAGATGGGCATGTGAAACTGCGAGAAAAATTTTGAGAGCGCAGGACGGCTGCCGAAAGTCCGCGTAAAAACGCCCCCCGGGCCCAAAGTTTCACCGTGCAAAATTTCCGGTGCGGTTATTATGAAACTAGAATATATTCCGCAGATTCTGAAAGTTATTGTGATAGTTAGACTCTTTTAGTTGCTTGGGAATCGTCGTTTGAAGATGGGCATGTGAAACTGCGAGAAAAATTTTGAGAGCGCAGGACGGCTGCCGAAAGTCCGCGTAAAAACGCCCCCCGGGCCCAAAGTTTCACCGTGCAAAATTTCCGGTGCGGTTATTATGAAACTAGAATATATTCCGCAGATTCTGAAAGTTATTGTGATAGTTAGACTCTTTTAGTTGCTTGGGAATCGTCGTTTGAAGATGGGCATGTGAAACTGCGAGAAAAATTTTGAGAGCGCAGGACGGCTGCCGAAAGTCCGCGTAAAAACGCCCCCCGGGCCCAAAGTTTCACCGTGCAAAATTCCCGGTGATGTTATTATGAAACTAGAATACATTTCGCAGATTCTGAAAGTTATTGCGATAGTTAGACTCTTTTAGTTGCTTGGGAATCGTCGTTTGAAGATGGGCATGTGAAACTGCGAGAAAAATTTTGAGAGCGCAGGACGGCTGCCGAAAGTCTGCGTAAAAACGCCCCCCGGGCCTAAAGTTTCACCGTGCAAAATTCCCGGTGATGTTATTATGAAACTAGAATACATTTCGCAGATTCTGAAAGTTATTGCGATAGTTAGACTCTTTTAGTTGCTTGGGAATCGTCGTTTGAAGATGGGCATGTGAAACTGCGAGAAAAATTTTGAGAGC
Source organism: Salticus scenicus (assembly GCA_963930645.1). NCBI lineage: Eukaryota > Metazoa > Arthropoda > Arachnida > Araneae > Salticidae > Salticus > Salticus scenicus. The sequence goes on along the minus strand of CAWVNO010001932.1, from coordinate 626 downwards.
GCAGGACGGCTGCCGAAAGTCCGCGTAAAAACGCCCCCCGGGCCCAAAGTTTCACCGTGCAAAATTTCCGGTGCGGTTATTATGAAACTAGAATATATTCCGCAGATTCTGAAAGTTATTGTGATAGTTAGACTCTTTTAGTTGCTTGGGAATCGTCGTTTGAAGATGGGCATGTGAAACTGCGAGAAAAATTTTGAGAGCGCAGGACGGCTGCCGAAAGTCCGCGTAAAAACGCCCCCCGGGCCCAAAGTTTCACCGTGCAAAATTTCCGGTGCGGTTATTATGAAACTAGAATATATTCCGCAGATTCTGAAAGTTATTGTGATAGTTAGACTCTTTTAGTTGCTTGGGAATCGTCGTTTGAAGATGGGCATGTGAAACTGCGAGAAAAATTTTGAGAGCGCAGGACGGCTGCCGAAAGTCCGCGTAAAAACGCCCCCCGGGCCCAAAGTTTCACCGTGCAAAATTCCCGGTGATGTTATTATGAAACTAGAATACATTTCGCAGATTCTGAAAGTTATTGCGATAGTTAGACTCTTTTAGTTGCTTGGGAATCGTCGTTTGAAGATGGGCATGTGAAACTGCGAGAAAAATTTTGAGAGCGCAGGACGGCTGCCGAAAGTCTG
>CAWVNO010001931.1:0-50950 GCA_963930645.1 Salticus scenicus | reverse complement strand
TGAAATTTTGAAATCTGAAATTATGAAAGTGAAATTTAGAAAACTCAAATTATGAAATCTAGAATTATGAAATTTGAAATTATGAAATCTGAAATTTTGAAATCTGAAATTATGAAAGTGAAATTTAGAAAACTGAAATTTAGAAATTTGAAATTAAGAAAACTGAAATTTTGAAATCTTAAATTTAGAAAACTGAAATTATGAAAACTAAAATTTAGAAATCTGAAATTATGAAATCTGAAATTTTGAAATGTGAAATTATAAAATCTGAATTTTAGATTTCATAATTTTAATTTTTATATTTTCAGTTTTTATAATTTCAGTTTTCATAATTTTAGATTTCATTATTTCAAGTTTCATAATTTAAATTTTTGTAATTTTAGATTTCATAATTTCAGATTTCATAATTTCAGATATCATAATTTCAAATATCAGAATTTCAGATTTCAGAATTTCAGTTTTCATAATTTTAGATTTCATAATTTCAGATTTCATAATTTCAGATTTCATAATTTCAGATTTCATAATTTCAGTTTTTATAATTTTAGATTTCATAATTTTAGATTTCATAATTTCAGTTTTCATAATTTCAGTTTTTATAATTTTAGATTCATTTTGCGTACTTAGATATAAATCGTGTAAATTTTTAGTTGATTTAGTAAGTAATGCAAAAGCACTATGCAATATTAAAGCTTTAACGTTATAAGCATCTTTTCTTGTAAAGGCAACTTTCAAAACTGTCAAATTTGAAAGATCTAAGCTTCGTTTATCATGCTATTTGCTCTAAAATAGATATGAGATAAGATTTTCTATATCCTGCTAGTACTGTAATATATCAGTTGTTAATTGAAAAAGAGGTGCTCTCTTACATATACTACACCAATTTTCAGGAGATTTCATATACAATTCAATAAACTCATACGCTTCCAGCAAGTCAAAATCATCATTCAATGTACTGTTATCTAAAGAACTGATATAAGAGTAACATTTTTCTATCAAACACTTTGTATTGAGAAAGTATAATTTTAAACAATGTAAGCATATTTTGAAAATATTATTGTTTACTATAAAATGGAAATGAAAAAGATAATAACAATCTTCTGAGTAGATTTCGTCTAAAATATCGCAAGTATAATACTGAAATAAAAAATACAAAGCATAATCTAGTTCATAAACTTGATTTTCTTTAAATAAATCAGAAAAAGAAAATTTATATTTTTCAATAGGAAAGGTGCGATTTTCAATTTCTGCAGCTGTTATATCCATATACTTGCGACTTTGTAAAAAATGTTTTTTAAAAATAACATCAGGTATATATTGTCTAATGTTTTCAATATCGTGAAATTTTTTTACATTATTCCATATTTTTTTAAAACACAAACTTTCTAATGAAAGAAGATTAAATGTAAAATTACAGTAACAATTATATTTTATATATTTCGTATAAAAATATTTGATTAAATTGTGACAAATATAATTTGGTTTTACGTACATACCCCAACTGATTTTTTCCCACTCGTTTCTTTTAAAATATCTTGTGTCTGAAACTGTAGTAATTAAATGAACATGCTCTTCTTCATCATGTCCACCATTACAAAAAACATTAGAATAAGAACATATAATATTCTTTTTAACAATTTTGAAAAATTCTATTAATGCTGACTTTTTTAATATTACATGAAAATATTTGTTTTTATTATTTGCACAATGTGCACAAAAAGGATTATCGCAATCCAAACACAACCAATTTGATTCAAAACGCTCACAATTTCTATGAAACTCTTTAATGTCCATTTATCTCAAAATGACTCTTTGTTTAAAAAAAACACTAAAAACTCAAAAAAAGAGCAACTTTTTTTAGATGACTTATTTAAAAAAGCATATAAAAGGCAAGATTTTCATTATTCAATCTATTTAGTTCCAGTTGCATTTCAGTTGCTTAATGAATCAGCGTTACCATTTTTATTGAAAATTTTTTAAATTCGAGCAACATTAAATTATTTCAATTTTAAAACATGAAGGAAGAACTTTTAAAATATTATATTTTTGAGCTTCGACATCAGATACTATTTGAAAAAATGATACTCTTTCACATATATTACACCAATTTTCAGTATTTTTTCATATACGATTCAATTACATCATCCTCTCGTAATATATAAAAAAGATAGACGATAAATAGAATTAAAATAAAAGTAACGTCAAACATCTGTGTTAAGAAAGTGTAATTTTAAAATAATATTGAATTTTATTTTTAAAAATCATTACAGAGAAAAATAGATTAAAATGTAATTTGAAATATTGAAATAGAATAAAATGGAATTTGAATTTTAGCATTTAATTAGATAGCGACTTTTCAAATTGAAATTTTAAAATTCAACTGCTGAATGCTAAAATTCAACTACTATTTTTTTAAAAATAGCTGGTTTAACACTGAAATAGAATAAAATGTAATTTTAATTCTTGAAATAGAATTTTCAAATTGAAATTTTAATGTAATTTAAATTTTTGAAATAGAATAAAAAGTAATTTGAATTCTTGAAATATAATAAAATGGAATTTGAATTTTACCGTTTAATTAGATAGCGACTTTTCAAATTGAAATTTAAAGTAATGTATGTAAAATGTAATTTAAATTCTTGAAAAATAATAAATTGAAATTTAATTTTAGCATTTAATTAGATAGCGAATTTTCAAAATTGAAATTTTAAATCCGAAATTTCGCTATATAATTAAATGTTAATTAAAAGGCCTCTTAAAATGCTTTTAAAATGCTAATTAAATGCTAAAATTCAACTACTATTTTAAAAAAATAGCTTTTTGAACACTTAAATAGAATAAAATGTAATTTGAATTCTCGAAATTGAATAAAATGGAATTTGAGTTTTAGCATTTATTTAGGTAGCGACTTTTCAAATTGAAATTTTAATGTAATGTATGTAAAGTGTAATTTAAATTCTTGAAATAGAATAAATTGAAATTTAATTTTTGTTTAACTTTGAAATAGAATAAAATGTAATTTGAATTCTTGAAATAGAATTAAAAGGAATTTGAATTTTAGCATTTAATTAGATAGCGACTTTGCAAATTGAAATTTGTTTAACACTGAAATAGAATAAAATGTAATTCGAATTCTTGAAATATAAATAAAATGGAATTTGAATTTTAACATTTAATTAGATATCGACTTTTCAAATTGAAATTTTAATGTAATGTATATAAAGTGTAATTTATATTCTTGAAATAGAATAAATTGAAATTTAATTTTAGCATTTAATTAGATGCCGAAATTTTAAAATCCGAAATTTCGCTATATAATTAAAATGCTTTAAAAAATGCTTTTAAAATGCTAATTAACATGGAATTTGAATATTAGCATTTAATCAGATCGCGACTTTTCGGATTTTAAAATTTCAAATGTGAAAAGTTGCTATCTAATTAATTTCTAAAGTTCAACTACTATTAAAAAAAAATCTTGTTTAACCCTAAACTAGAATAAAAAGTAATTTGAATTCTTGCAATAGAATAAAATATAATTTGAAATCTTGCAATAGAATGAAATGGAATTTGAATTTTAGCCTTTAATTTAATAGCGACATTTCAAATTTCAAATTTTAAAATCTGAAATTTCGCTATATCATTAAATGATAATTAAATGCTAATTAAAATGCTTTTAAAAGGCAAATTTAATTTTTTTTAAATAAAATTTTATTTTTTAAAATTCAAATTTTATTTTATAAATATAGCTTGTTTAACTTTGAAATAGAATAAAATAGTATTTAGCTAGATTACATAGCAACTTCTCGGATTTTAAAATTTCAATTTTGAAAAGTTGCTATCTAATTACATGCTAAAATTCAACTACTATTTTATTCTATTTCAAGGTTAAACAAGATTTTTTTAAAAATAAAATTTGAATTTATCATTTAATTAGATAACGAAATTTCGGATTTTAGAATTTTAATTTTGGAAAGTCGATATCTCAGTAAATGTAAAAATTGAAATTCCATTTTATACTATTTCAAATTTCAACAAGCTATTTTTAAAAAGTAAAATTTGAATTTTAACATTTAAGTAGATAGCGACTTTTCAAAATTGAAATTTTAAAATTGAAATTTCGCTATATAATTAAATGGTAATTAAAATGCTTTTTAAAAGGTTTTAAAATGCTAATTAAATGCTAAAATTCAACTACTATTCTTTTTTAAATAGCTTGTTTAACACTGAAATAGAATAAAATGTAATTTGAATTCTTGAAATAGAATAAAGTGGAATTTGAATTTTAGCATTTAATTAGATAGCGACTTTTCAAATTGAAATTTTTAAAACCGAAATTTTGCTACATAATTAAATGATAATTAAATGCTAATTAAAATGCTTTTAAAATGCTAATTAAAATGGGATTGTAACTTTAGCATTTAATTAGATAGCAACTATTCGGATTTTAAAATTTCTATTTTGAAAAGTTGCTATCTAATTAAATGCTAAAGTTCCACTACTATTTTTAAAAATTAGCTTGTTTAACCCTAAACTAGAAGAAAATGTAATTTGAATTCTTGAAATAGAATAAAATGGAATTTGATTTTTAACATTTAATTAGATTTTTAAATTTTAAAATCCCAAATTTCTTTATATAATGAAATGCTAATTAAAATGCTTTTAAAATTCAAATTTTATATTTTTAAAAATAGCTTGTTTGACCTTGAAATAGAAAAAAATAGTAATTGAATTTTATCAGTTAATTAGATAGCAAATTGTCGAATTTTAAAATTTCAAAATGCTAAAATTCAACTACTATTTTATTCCAATTCAAGGTTAAACAAGCCCTTTAAAAAAATAAAATTTGAATTTTAGCATTTAATTATATAACGAAATTTCGGATTTTAAAATTTCAATTTTGTAAGTCGCCATCTAAGTAAATGCTAAAATTGAAATTCCGTTTTATTCTATTTCAATTTTAAACAAGCTATTTTTAAAAAGTAAAATTTGAATTTTAGTATTAAATTATATAGTGAAATTTTGGGTTTGATTATTTAATCACCATCCCACTGTACTTTAAATTGAACTTAATTTTTTTACTTTCATTTGAATCTAGTTTAATTAACATTAGTTCATAGAGCCAATATAACTGTAAAGTTTATATATTTCATAATCTCATGACGTCATTTATTACGCAACTTTCAACTCACATCAAGTATAAAAGGCTGTGGCATTGTTTAGAATCTCAGATCTCTGGATTTATAACCATGAAGCAAGAATTCTAAACGATTTAATGCTATGCTAATTGTACTGGAAAGTCATCATTAAAAGTGCTAATAACTTCCTAAATGTGATTCAACTATACTTAAAGGATGGATGATGCATTTCTTGTGAGAAATTCAAAAAGTAAATGATTTAGAGAAAACCAATTGATCGCCACAAAGACTAAACCTTTTCATTAGTCTTTCTAATAATGTCATCGTAAAAAAATTGTCTTAAATACTGAATTTCATTATTGTAAAGAAAAAGAGGAGTGTTTAAAAAAAATATGCTTGACAAGTTGTTCTTTTTTTTAAAGATTTATATATTGGAATAAACTGTCACTAAACGATAAAAAATGTTATGCAACTTTCAACGCACATGAAGTATAAAAAAGACTGTAGCAGTTGTTTAGAATCTCAGATCTTTGGATTGATAACTATGGAGATTGAAGTAAGAATTTTAAACGTTATAATGGCTATGCTAATTATACTGGTCATTAAAGTATTCAACAAATAATATTTAAAAATTTGTATTAAAGACTGACATCATAAAGAAAAAAGTCGTATTTTAAAAAACATTTGACAAAATGTTGTTCATTTTTTAAGGATTTATATATTTATTTATATAATATGTACATTTTTAATTTGCAATTCAAAATAAACTGTTATTTGACCGTTTGTTTCTGTCGTTTATTTATTTTATTTTATTTTATTTTATTTTTATTTTTAATTTTTTTTCCTTTTAATATTTATCTATATTTAAAAAAAAGATATGAATATATAAAAGCGACTATTATTACAAATAACAATTATTAACGTTGTAAAGAAAAAACAGAAATGGATATAAATTTGCAAATGTATATAGATTCTGATAATGTAAAAATTCTATCTCAATCGTTATCAGAAATTGAATTCAATGATTTTTGATATTAAATTGATTGAATTGCTACAGGCCTTTCACATTATGATTTAAAGTTATTAGGATTTTCAAAAGAACAAATTTTAGCTATATTTTATTTAATTGATCCTGAAAATGCAAGAAAGGGAATATTTATTATGGTGAATGTTGTTTATATTCAATCGACGAAAATATTGTAAATTTAAGTCGTCATATAAATTGTCTATCAATGCGTCCAAAATCTTTAGACTGTTCTATTTTTTAAAATTCACTTGACAAAAATATTGTTATGTCATGTTGTAAACATTTATTTCATATAAAATGTCTATCAAAATGGCAGTCTACTTGTGCAATCTGTTGACAGCATTTGAAAATATATATGGTATCCCAAATTAATTAGAAATTGGATATCGAAAAGTACAAATGCTTTTCATATTTTAAATTCAATTAAAGGAATAAAAATTAGATTATCATAACATATTGTTTAAGATTTTAAATTTCGATGGTCACTTTAAAAGGATAAATTTTAAAAGTGATAAAAGTCGAGATAATAATAATTGACCATGACATTAATACTTTAATAAGTTGTGACATGATTTTATTTTTTATTTATTTATATTATTTTATAATATTTTTTAAAATAAAAAGAAAAACTAAGCTCCACCCTTTTTGTTCAAACTATATATATCACACTGTTTTTCACTTAGATTTCAGTTCACCATGAAACATCTCGTTGAAACTATTGTGATAAATTTTATTAGACAATCCATAAAGAATAAATTACCAAACTTTAATGATATTTCACAATAACTCAAATTCAAAAAAAGACATGACAAGAGATATATTAAAAGAATATCTTTAACCTCCAGAAAAAGACCAAAAAGTTGCATATGATGAAAAATTTTTAGATTGTTTGTCACATTTGAATAAAGAAGTTGAAATATAATTGAAAAATTAAAACAAGTTATGTTTTTCAAAAGCAAAACATTTGTTTTCCAATGTCTGAACTAAACAATCACTAGAGGCCAAATATTGTGGATCTTATAGAACATTACAAGATATAGAAGAAGATAATTGTATAAACCACCTGTGGACTCATATCATGTAAAAAGAAATGCTAATTTTAAATATCTAACTGTGAGGAATAAAAATAAACAATTTGATGTGTATTCTCAAATAAATGTATAATTGGTGTTAAACAGTGTCATGGAAAAATATTTAAAACATTATTGCAAAAAGTTTAAAATTGAAACTTTGTTTATACACACACAGAAACATTTTAAATTAAATATGAAAAGTGTTAAATATTTTAATGTGAAAAAAGATAAAATCATATGTACCAAGATAAAGATTGTTTAGCAGGTCTATGTACTTTAAAATATTTCATGCTGTAAATTTCAAAGATTGTGATTGTAATTAGTTTTAATTTTTTATCCTGTTTAAATTATCTTATGTATGTCTAATTGAGATGTTTTTTTTAGAAATGTAAGGTTTGTTTTTTAAAATAAATACTAGTTATTGCTGTGTGTTAATTTCTTTCACAATAAAATTGACAAAGATGAAAAAAAAGAAATTATATAAAAAAGAATACATAAGATTTTTATTTTACTTTGAACAAGAAGAAAAAAAGCACGGATATGAAAAATTCTCGAAAAAGAGAAAAAAATAAAGATCTGTTACAGATAAAATTTATATTAATACGATAGGATAAGTTTTGCAGCATTATAATAATAATAATAATAATAATAACTATTTTTATGTGTTATAATTAACATTCAAAGCCTTAAAAGGTAATGATGTAAACTAAAATAGTCCTGTCGTATTAATATGTTCATATAATTAAAATTTTATGAATCTATAAAAAGAATATCTCTTTACAGGTTTATTTTTAAAATATATCATCTTTAATGTTGTGTTCTTTTCACAAAAAAAGAGAAAAAATGATAAAGATGAAAAAAAGAATATATAAAAAAATATATGATAGATAAAGTATGATATATTTTTAAGAAAAATTGAATTTAAGAGAGAATATATAAGATTATTTTTTTACTTTGAACAAGAAGAAAAAAAACATGGATATGAAAAAAAATAAAGATCTGTTACAGATAAAATTTATATTAGTACGATAGGACTATTTATAAGTTTTGCAGCATTGTAATAATAATAATAATAATGGACATAATAACTATTTTTATTTGTTATAATTAAAATATGTAATGATGCAAACTTAAACAGTCCTTTCGTATTAATATGTTCATAAAATTACAATTTTATGAATCTATTAAAGGAATATCTTTTTGTAGGTTTATTTTTAAAATAAATAATCTTTACTGTTGTGTTCTTTTAACAAAGAAAGATAAAATTGATAAAGATGAAATATATACATATATATATATATATATATATATAGAATATATATATATATATATAGATGAAATATATATATAGTTACAAATTAAACACTCCACGCAACTTATCTCCGCAACAATTTCAAGGAACGTATTTTTCAAAGCACAGTAATAAAATATAAATCTGATTTTTTTTATCTAATTATTAGAAGGCAATTTCTAGTTCTTATTTTGAAATTACTATAATTCATGAGGTTTAAACGAAAAGATTTTTAATTTATAAGAACAGCATGAACTTTTGGTAAACTAATGATGATTTTCCTCTAACGAAAGTGCACGGGTTTAATTTACTTATATCGAAGAAACAATTATTTAATTATCTACCAAAAATTAATTAATATTGTTTACTAATTATATTATTCGTTACCTTTTGAAGTTTCTTTCGTACCTTTTCCTTAAGGGATATAAAAATCAGACGCTTAATAAAATCACTTTGGTTCAGAATGATTTTAATAAGCGGCGGGAACTGTATATACAGAAAGAGAGATAAACGAAACGTTCAGACAGGTTTGATTGCATCATTCACGAAAAGACAGGTGGAATTGAATGTAAACAGCTGACATTACAAACAGCTGACTTGTATTTGAGGTCACAAGCTAGCTTCGTGCGTTTTTATTTAAAAGAATTTTACTTTAAGGCAACATGGAAAAAAATCATAGAAAACCATTTTAAAATTTGGTTGTAATTTAATTGTTTCATTTGAATCATTTTTAACAAAGACCACAATTTAAAACATTTCATGGTGATAATGTTAAAATCTTTTAATTTTAAAATTATTTGTAATCATTACAAAACAGATTGAAAGGACTTAACGAAATGACTCGAAATTTTGGATAAACATAATTTAAGTTTACGAAATTATGTGTTACATTTCAGAATTTATTCAAAATAAGTTTTAAATATGACAACTCGTTCTATGAACCAGTTTTTAAGTTATATTTAAAAAACTACCTACACTCAAATCTGCATTTCAATGATTTAAATGATTTAAAGAGTTAAAATTTTAAAATTTCATAATTCTTAACTGTGGATAACTTTTGCCAAAATTTTTGGATTATTAAAAGAATTTTTAATACTATCTTATGTGTCCAGTTTCTACATATATTAAAGAAAAATCATGCATTGATTAGTAACACTTTCCAACTGTACGTAGTTGTTGTATTGAATAACTTTTAATATTTTTTGCCACTGGACAGATAGAATAATTGATTTTAAAATTACTCTTAGGCATTTTGGAAAGTGTTAAAAAGGCTTAACACAAAAGACCGTTAGATTATAATTACAGCTTTTGATCTCTCTGAATATTTTAGTGTAGCCCTGTAAATCAGAAAGTTAATCATATATTCTATACAAAGCATTATTTTAGAATATTAATAATACATTTCAATATTTTTATGATTTTCACAGTAACAATTTTTTATTAATAGCTCTTAATATAACTGGTGTGCGACCCTCTAATGCTAATCATGCTATATTCTATGCAAAAGCATTCTTTTGTGCATATAAATAACATATTTCAATTTCCTAAATCTTCGTGTAAAGTAAAGTTATTAAAATTTGATTTATAGAAATATCTCTCATAAAATGCAATGTTTTGGAATACTTTTGAGTGTCCCTGTACATAAATCCATTTTATACAGAAACTTGAATAACATATTTCAATTTCATTAAGAACAGTAAAGATATGAAAATATGGTTTATAAAAATATCTTTCATAGAACACAATGCTTTGAAATATTTTTCGGGACAAAGAGGTCAAATTTCAATAGGGTTCATGAAATTTCCGTTTTCTTGTGTTATATTTAAGTTTGCCTAAATTCATATCATTAGTTTTGAAATAAATGAAATTTATCGCTTGGTTTTCAAGGCCTGTTGAATTATTACGTATTTTTTTCTCTTGGCGTTGAAATATAAAAAATTACGCAGACATTGAAAGATCCTGAATAAATATACATGTAGTAATATTTATCTTTACTACATGTATATTTTTAAATGAGGTCTCTCTTAAAACAGCTCATTATTTTTAATTATTACTATCCAATATAAGAAAGAATAAGAATTCACTTTAAAATACTTTTTAATATTCTTTAAAATGTGTTAAGAACTTCAAATTTTTATTAATATCTCTTAATGTATATTTAAAGATTGATGTGTTTGATCTGAAGCAACAATTTAAATAAATTGATTGGACTTTGAAAAACGAAAATGACATTTTTAATAAAGAAAATGACAAAAATTTTTAAGAAGTAGAAAAAATTCAAAATTTGTGTAGAAAGGATTAATTATTAATTAATGAATAAATTATTAATTTTCAAAAATGATGAGATTTATAAAATCTAAAAATTATGAAATGTCAATTGAAAATTGTATTTCAAACTTTAAATTGTTTTAAGAAACAAGATTTGAATTTCAATACTTATATTTAGAGATCAATTTATTTTATAAATGACAATTTATATACAATTAATTAAAAAAATAAAAACTTATCAGGTTTTAATTTCAACTCTGTGTGATTTGATAAATATGATAATTTTTGATCTGATGTATGTATTTTAAAAAGTACATTGCATTTCAAATTTTAAAAATTAAAAAAAATTATTTTAATAAAATGAGTTAAAGTGAAAAAAAGATTTTTTAAGGTTCTTTTTAAATATTGACTCATTCTTTGGCATTCTGAGAAAGGTTTCATGTACAGTTAATTATTTGAGTGACTGTAGTGATATTGTGTTAATATGTGTGAAATATACTAATTGGATACTTTTACACACAAATCTGTATAATGTAAAATTGATAATTTTACACACAAATCTGTATAATCTAAAATTCATAATTAAAATCATAGAGTCACTCTCTAACTCTAAAAAAAAGACTTTTATTTATGATACAATATTTTTAATTATTTCTTCAATAGGCTAAAATTTTTAACATTATTATGAGAAATATTATACAGAACATATAAAAAATGTAAAATTTTATTACGATTCGTTTTTTTTTAAAAAAATTAAACTTGTTTTGCGTTTTTTCTTAACATTTCTTCTACAATCTTTTTTGTTCTTGTTGTTTACTCAGTTTCAAAAGTCTTCAAACAAAAATTATCTTCGTCCAAGACAGATTTCACTTTTTTACCGGGTTTGCCAAACGGATCTTTATTGGAAGACAAATCGTTTTTAATACAATCTATTAAACCACAATCATCCATGAATTCTATCAATGTCTTGGATGCCGAATCGAAAAAAGGATCCAATTCGTCTCTAAATTTGTGTGCAAACTCTCCAATAAAACATCCGGTGACGATCAAACATTCCATGACCCAAGGTTGATAACAATTACTATCTCGCCATTGATGAAATGTCAAATGGTGGCCGTCTAAAAGACTTCGAACTCTAGGAGATAGAGATGACAAATCAGAATCGACAATAGATTTTAATTTTTCCTTCAACTTGGGTATTGCGTCTTCGATTTTGTCGATGGTGATACCTGTATGTATTGGTGGGATCTGAAAATAGACTTTAAGCATTCTCAAAATGGAAAGAGCAAATTTATGTTCCCTCGGTGTCCAATCTGGATCATACATGTGATTTACATCGTCAACTAACATTTCTTCATCTGTTTCATCCGGGTTTGCAAGATGAACACAATCTCGGAGTAGATAGTGAAAAGCGTTTTTGATAGAATCAAAGTAATTCATTATCAAAGATGATATAAAAAATTTTAAATTACCAAGATTTGTTAGAATACGAGAAAAATGGCTATATATATACTAAATCTAAAATTATAAAAAGTAAAAAATTAAAAATTTAAACTAAAATTATAAAAATTTAAAAAATTTAAACTAAAATTATAAAAATTTAAAAAATTTAAACTAAAATTATAAAAATTTAAAAAATTTAAACTAAAAATATAAAAATTAAAAATTTTAAATCTAAAATTATAAAAAAAAATTTCAATTAAAATTTTTTTTAAATAGACTTATTATTTAATATTCCGAGAAAGGTTTCGTGTTCACTTAATTTTTTGAGTGACTGTACGTAATGTTGGTAATTATGTTAAAGGTGTTTTAAAATTCTGACCATTTTCTTAGAAGCATATCTGCTGGAAAATTAAGGTAATGTGTAGAATGATAAAGGTGTGTATCTGTGATAGACAAATACAGTGGCACACCAAGAATTGCATAGTGGAAATATTTCTATATTAACACAAATTTTCTATTAAACATTTGTTATTAATTACCTTTAAAGTAGAATCATTTATCGTAGAATGAGAGGAAGGTTTCTTAAAAAGGCTTATATGTGTGTATATATAAGGATAGTGGAAGGTTGTTTAATCTAAATTATAATTGGAAGGATAATCTTAAACATATATTTGCTATTAAAAAAATAATAAATAAAAATAAAAAAGTTTAATTTTTTTTTTAATTTTGTTATTGTAACTTCGACAGTTCTTATTTCAGTCACGTTTTATTTAATTTACTGCATCGCCGTGCCTTTTATACTTAATCATAACTTTCTCTCAAGCCGAAATAAAAAAACTAATAACAGACAATTTTTCTTAAATTTCATTGCAAATAAATCAGTTCTAAAGTAAGACAAAAAATGTCTGAAAAAGTTTTTAAGACACGTAAATATTTGAAAAAACAGATTAGACATAATAGGTACCTTTATTTAAGACACTTTTTGTATCATAATAAACTGGTGGTGGAAATAAACTAATGTAAAATGTCTTAATACAAAAATATCTCAAAATTATACATTCAAAATATCTTAAAATAAAAGATTTCGTATGGCATCATTCGTAATTTAAAAGAACAGTTGTGGCGCATTTTACTGATCATTATATTAAGAGGAAGTTAGAAAAAAAATAAAAAAAGACGGAAAAACAATAATTTTATTTATTTAAAAGAATTTTTAACTTTTCAGCGGATTTTTTTTTTCTAAAACTGAGATTACAAGGAAAATATCAAAGATTTAAATCTGTTTTTATAGAGAAAAATATGACAACTTTTAGTAATATGAGAATTATCTGACAATCACGCTATCCAAACACAGAGTGATGGAATTTTCCCATATTTATAAAATTTACATGTTGAGTTCCATTAGGTTTAATCAATAAATTATATATTAAGGCACAGTGTCTGTTTATATGTGCATATATGAAACCTTCAGCAGTGTTTTATCAGTTTGCATTTATCCTGAATTCGTGATTTTCAAAATGCTAAAACTTCAACTGATATTTAAGAGAAGGCTTAATATATATATTTTGGATGATTAATAAATCCCTCACCAACTTTTTTTTTTTTAAGTAGGGTCTTTGAAACGTAAAAAAAGAAAAAAAAAGTTTTTCATTAATTATCTGTAGAAGCTTTATCATTTTGAAAATCAGAAATTCACGAAAAAATACAAACTGAGAAAACGTGATTTAAAGATTTTAAATGTGTAAAAAATAAATAAAAAGTCATAATAATTATTGCCTAAATGTATATGTTAATGAATAAAAATACCTAATATAGTTCAAATTATAAATATTAAACGGAAATATAAGCTATTCCATGAAATTTTCAGTAGTGTGAAATCAAAGGTTTCATGTCCCCTTAAAACGAAAAACTGCAGTACATTTTATCGCATTTTTTTGTGTTCTGCAGTGGCATGATTGCTAAATACACTAACTTCCGACACCACCTTTCCAATTCCAAGTCCGTTTTTTTTTCGAGTCCATATCGGTAATGTTATATATACGAGGTGTGGCTATTAAATAACGAGACTATTGCTGCCACAGATGAACTACATATGCGCCAAATGCGAACGACCGACAGCTGTGCAGCGTAAAGCCTTCTCTTTCGATTGCATCTCTTCCCGTGTTTGTAGAGAAATCAGCCTGGCCGTAATCTTCGTTTGTGTAAGAGGTGTTTGTTTCGTTTTGCCGAAAACTGTAAAAGTGGAGCAACGAATTGTCGTGAAATTCCACGTGAAACTTGGTAAAATCGCTAGTGAAACTTATCTTTTATTAAAGCAAGTTTATGGCGATGAATGTTTATCACGTGTGCAAGTTTATGAGTTGCTCAACTGTTTCCAAGATGGCTGAGAAGACTTTGGAGATGATGACCGAAATTCAAAGCGATGATGATCCTTTTTTTTCGACATCCATGGTATTGTGTACTTTCACTGGGTTCCTGAATGTCAAACTAATAATCAACATTACTATCTTGAGGTGCTTGCTCATCTCCGTGAAGGGGTAAGGAAAAAAGGACCCGAATTGTGGAAGAACAAGTCATGGGTTCTCCATCAAGACAATGCGCCGGCTCACACGTCATTGTCTGTCAAGGCGTTTCTAGCCAAATACAACATCCCAGTTTTAGACCATCCGCCTTATTCACCTGACCTGGCCCCATATGACTTTTATCCGTTACCCAAAGTTATATCTGTATTAAAAGGATCAAGATTTGAGTCAGTTAAAGCTGTGAAACAAAAAGCGGCACGCCTCATGCAGGAGCTCACAGAACAAGACTTCCAGCACTGCTTCGAACAATGGAAAATTCGCATGGAGCATTGTAGGGATAGAGGAGGGGTGTATATTGAAGGTGATAATAACTAAATATGTATAAATTTAAAATAAAATGTTTTACAGCAATAGTCTCGTTATTTAATAGCCACACCTCGTATATATATATATATATTAATAAATGATATATTATTTATGGTATAGAAAATTCTAAAATCTATTTATAGCAGAAAAATAGAATCACAAGCCACCTTTGTTTTTTTGTTTTTTAAAAAGTCTTAAAATTAGCATTTTTTTAAGCCTATCATGGCGGTGTTTTAAGACATTTGCAATGTCTTACTTTCAGATACAAAACGGCGTCTGAAAAAGTAAGACTATTGTTTTCGCTTAAAAAATGACCACCCGAGTCTATGAGTTTAAAAAACTCATAGAAAAAACAAAAACCCTACTAAAAACCGGTAGTTGGCCCAATAAAAAGTCCTCTATTTATAATAATCATGCTCCTATTATCCCGCGTTTATTTGGAAAGTTCAAAGACAATAAAAATACACTATCATTCAGACCTATAGTAAACAAGTCCGAAGACTCGACATACTGCCAATAAATATAAATGAAATAATTTACAAACCTCTTCTCCCCTCTGCAAGATATTCTGTAATTTCCACCGAGATGTTTATCTAAACTTTACGCAATAGTAGCTTTAACTATAATGACACCCTTAACAGTTTCGACGTAAAAGATCTATACCCCTTAATAAACATACCTGAAATTACTCTAATCATTAACTCCAAAATAATTAAACTTTATGGTGACAATAAAGATAGCAACACCCTTATCCATACCAATAATTTATTATTTAACGAATCCTACTTTGCCTTTAATCATAAAATATACAAACAAACTCAAGGCTTTCACATGGAGTCTCCTACATCGGAGCTTATAGCAGAATTAAAAATTCGATTATTTGAAAACCAATTATCAAATATCATAAGTAATTGTAAACTATAGACTAGATACGTCGATGATATTTCTACTATTATCCCTGAACATATTAACCCAGATCTTCTAAATGACCTAAATAAACTTCATAATAACCTAAAATTTACAAGTCAAAGCGAAACAAATAATACATTACCTTTCCTTGATGTCGTAATTACTAAAAAACCTGATAATACTTTCGATTCTATAGTCTATCGAAAACCCACAAACAATAATTAAATCATTAATAACAAATGCAGAACCCGTTTCTCGTATAAATTAGCCGCCATCCACTCTTATATAAATCATACTATACTAATCTATTCCAACCAAACACTCCTTAAAGCTGGAATCAAATACATAAAAGAAATCGCTAATAAAGCACAAACTACATTAAAAATCTTGTATAAATATTATACAAAAACCGCCTGAAAACCCTTAATAAAATAAATAACGTTCACAAAATCAGAACCAAAGTTCACTACAGCTATACAATTTTGCAATTTTGCCGCCAACAAAATAAAACACGAAGACGCCAAACTGAACATCAATATTCCCATAAAAACCTAACAAAAACGTTTTTAAACACCTCAGAAATGAAAAAGACACGGTTCCATTTAAAGGTACCGCTGGGATATATAAAATAAATTTAACTTTGAAAATAAATCGCAAGCTAATTATGTCGGCATGAAAAAAAAAAAAAAAAAAAAAAAAAAAAAAAAAAAAGAACATCAGAGAAAGGGAAAAAGAACATCTCTCAAACCCTAAATTTAATAAATTTACTACCGCACTTTCTACCACTCATAACAGTATCCCATTAACATTAATGCTATTAACTGTCAGAAAACAGCCCCATATATTAACCTCAAATTTGCCCTAAAACGTGAAGCAATAGAAATTTTTACAAATAACTCTGCTACCAATGACCGAGAACTCAGTATAATCCCCGATGAATGGCAACAACTTTTGGACCTAGTAAAAGGAAGAACTAGCGGAGAAGGAAAGAATGTTTATATGAATGTGCCAGTCAGAGAAGTCATCATCTTAGCACTGAAGAGGGCTGCGATGTGGCAGCCGAAATATATACGCTATACAGAAGGATAATATAATGAGGTATTTTAACCTAAATTAAAATAAAGTAATATCCTTTAACTAATTAAACTACAAATGGAATTATATTTATAGATTTAAAATTTGCATACCTATATATATATATATATATATACGTAATGTGGCAATAGCGAAAAAGAGATACCCCTTCAGCTTATAATTATATAACTTTTACGTAAGGAGTAAATGCAAAATAAAAATGCAAAAAAAAAAAAAAAAAAATGTTTCCCATCTTTTCAACACTTTCCAACAAGGATGAAAAGTGTTTATTACTTCGGTTTGTCTGCTGTATGTCTGACTGTCCGCGCTCTAACTCCCGTAAATATTTATGGAAATTCTTGAAACTGATTTGTTATTCAAGTTCACTATCGGGTGTTTTCTATTGAAAACAGAGTTTATACCTCTACTGGTTTGTATACAGGGACCCCGAAAATATTTCAAAGCATTGCGTTCTATGAGAGGCATTTTTATAAAACATATTTTCATACCCTTACTGTGCACAAATCTTAATGAAATTGAAATATGTTATTCAAGTTCACTATTGGATGTTTCCTATATAAAATGGAGTAAATACCACCACCGATTTGTGTATAGGGATACACAAAAGTATTTCAAAGCGTTGCGTTCTATGAGAGGTATTTTAATAATCATATTTTCATACCTTTACAGTACACATATCTTAATGAATTTGTAATATGTTATTCAAGTTCACTATTGGATGTTTCCTGCATAAAATGGATTAAATACCATCACTTTCTTATATAGACGGATACTCAAAAGTATTCTAAAACATTGCGTTTTATGAAAGATATTTCTAGAAATCAAATTTTAATAACTTTTACTTTCCACGAAGTTTTAGGAAATTCAAATATGTTATTTCGATGCACAAAAGAATGATTTGCATAGATAAGTACATGATTAGCATTCGATTTACAGGGTGACACAAAAATATTCTGTTATATTAAGAGCTATTGATAAAAAATTGCTAGAATTCTACTTTCGTTTACATAAAATGTTTTTAACATTTTCTAACATATTTTTAAGTGTGAATATGATATCAGTTTGTGTATCTGTCCGTCTGTCTGTCTGCCCGCGCTCTAACTACCGTAATAATTTATGGATTTTTTTTAAACTGATGTATGTTATTCAAGTTCACTATCGGATGTTCACTATTGAAAATGGTGTTTATACCTCTACTGGTTTGTGTACAGGGACACCCAAAAGTATTTCAAAGCATTGTGTTTTATGAGAGGTATTTCTATAAACCATATTTTCATACCTTTACTGTACAATATCTTAATGAAATTGAAATAAGTTATTCAAGTTCACTATTGGATGTTTCCTATATAAATAGATTAAATACCACCATTGGTTTATGTACAGGGACACTCAAAAGTATTCCAAAGCATTCCGTTCTATGTGAGATATTTCTATAAATCAAATTTTAATAACTTTACTTTCCACGAAGTTTTAGGAAATTGAAATATGTTATTTATATTCACAAATGAATGCTCTGCGTTGAATATATCATGGTTTTATTAGCTTTACAGGGTGACACAAAAATATTCATTTATAGTAAGAACTATTATTAAAAAATTGTTAGAAATGTACTTTCGTTTACATTAAGCGTTTTTGACACTTTCTAACATTTTTTAAGTTTGAATATGATTTCAATTTGTGTATCTGTCTGATTGTTCTTCTGTCCGTCTGTCTGTCTGTTTTCTGCGCTCTAATTTCCGTAAATATTTATGTAATTTCTTCAAACCGATGTATTTTATTCAGGTTCACTATCGGATGTTCCCTATTAAAAATCGAGGGAATACCTCTTCTGGTTTGTGTACAGGGACACCCAAAATTGTTCGAAAGCATTGTGTTTCATTACAGGAGTTTCTATATACCATATTTTGATACATTTACTGTATAGAAACGTTAATGAAATTTTAATATGCTATTCAATTCCCTATTAGATGTTTCCTGTGTAAAATAGAGTACATTTCTTACTATTTTGTGTACAGGGATGACTTGAAAATATTCCAAAGCATTGTGTTCTGTGAAAATTATTTTTATAAACCAAATTTTAATAATTTTATTTTCTACAAAGCTTAATGCAATTGAAATATGTTATTCGTATGCACAAAAGAGTTCCTTCTATGTAATATATTATGGTTAGCATTAGATTTATAGGGCCACGCAAAAATGTTCAGTTACATTGAGATCTTTAATAAAAATTTACTGGAATTGCACTTTCGTTTACATGAGCGTTTTAACACTTTCTTATAGTTTTAGTGGGAATATGATTTAGATTTGTGCATCTGTCTGTCCAGTTGTCTACCTTTCTATCTGTTTGTCCTTGGCTCCTAGCATCCGTGAATATTTTGAGAATGAATATGATGTGATTAACTTTGATATTTACAGGGCTACAGTAAAATATTCGGAGAGATTAAAAACTGTAATTAGAATTTAACGGCTGCATTGTCTTTTGCGTTAAGCCTTTTTAACAGTTTACAGAATCCCTTAGAGTAATTTTAAAACCAATTAGTCTATCTGTATATTCTTCAGTCCTTCTGTCTGTTGTGTGATAACGTAGGCAAAGAATATTAAAAGTTATTCGATAGAACAATTGCGTACAGTTGGAAAGTGTTACTAATCAATGCGTACTGCATGATTTTTCTTTTTTGTTTAATTACGAAGGAGGCCTATTTTTATAATACATAGTATACTGCATGAAAACTGTTTTTTATTTCCTTTGGAATTACGAAAAAATAAGCAATTTACAAGTAATTACAAGATGAAAAACTTACCCAATTACTTTCATCGAAAATTAAGTCTTCTTTATAAATATATATTAGTCGTATTTTTTTAATTTTTAATTTGTCTTTCTTTTCTCGTAATTGCCGCTTGTTAAAAAACACGTATTGGTAGTTATTAAAAATGTTTAATTAAATGTATTTGGAAAAAAGAAGATTTTGTCGCCATGGATAATAGGGTGTAATATGACACAGTCGCCACAAGGGAAAACAATTGTTATCCATAGTGCTAAAAAATGAAAACGCTGAAGCTATTGTGAACATTAAATATTTATTAAAAAAAAAAAAAAAAAAAAAAGCATCTTAGAAAAATAGCGTATTGCCAACTATTAAAAGTAACTCAAACTCTAGAAAGCAGTATGACGTCAGAGAAAAATAAAGGCTCATCATCTAAAGTTACCATACGTTTGGGGCAGATTTATAATTAATCAATCACTCGAGAGAAGAATATTTAAAATGGTATCTGCGAAGATAGAATGATTTATTTAATTTTATTTTATTTATTTGCAACTTCTAATTTGAATTAAAATGATGGAAATCCTAAAGAAAGGCTCAGATGGGAAAAGAAAAGTTTGAAAGAAATCCACAGAAATCATTTTTTAAGTAAAAATAATAATAATAATAATATAACTATTATACAGATTTTCTCTATAAAAAATGTTTACAAATTTTTCAGAAAAAATATCAAAATGAAAATTGAAAATAATTAGTATTTAAATTTACAACACAATCATATTACTTTTTTTTTGTGTGTCCTAAAAGCAGACTTATTTTTTCAGTTATGCATGTTAACTGTAAATAAATAAATATTTCAATATATAAAATACATAAATAATTAAAAATAAATTGAAAAACTATAAGTCATTGTTTATATATTTTAGATTTTTCATTTTTTTACGTATTTATATTTACACTAAAGGAATGAAGTTCGGCAAAATGTTGGAAACAATGTAAAACTATATAAAACTTAATAAAATTTATAACAAATATATAAAACAATAAAAGGCATTTGTTTTAGTTTTATAGGAAAAAACTATTCTGTATTTTCTTCAGGAAAACAATAAAATCTATACTAGTGCATATTGCTTTTCTTTTTCCTTTGTGTTCTTGGATTTTTTATCAATATATTACGTAATCTTTTCTTAGGACGCCAGCTGTGATATATAATATCAATTATATTGTCGAAAGTTCATGCGTAAATTCTACGTAACAAAACTATTGCTCGTTTCACAATAGTTTCAAATAACTATCTCTCCATCAATTTCTTAAAAAAAAAAAAAAAGAAAGAAAGAAAAAAGAAGCAGCGTTCTTTTGTTTTTTGACAATAGTTACTTTTTGATTCTTTAATTTATGCATATTTAGAATATGATATTGATTAAATTTATAATAGTTAAACTTAGACTGAATTTTGCTTTCTTTTATTAATAGTAATTTTATTTAGATGAAAAAAAAAAAAAAAAAAAAGGAAAAAGCTGCTTTTTCATTTAATCTCAATATATATAAGATATTATAATATATGTTTTAAGTCATACAAAAATTGAAAATATGTAACAAAAATAACTTAAGATAAACTTACATGAAAATTAAAACAAATGTTAAACAAAACAAAAGTAAAAATTTTTGAAAAAACGTAAATGGTTTAAACTGCCAAAAATGCCCCTTCTGACTTGAGACATACGTGTGGGGTTATAGCATGTTTTTAAATGATCAAAACTCTCCCCCCAGACAGACAGTTTAACAAAAAAGCACATACAAGACAAATATCAATGTGGATAAAATAAAACAGATAAAATAATACGGAACAGGTAGAAAATTTTATCAAACAAAATGGAACAGGCAAAAAAAAAAATAATAATAATAATAACAATAATAAATAAATAAATAAATAAATAAAAATATCAACATTCACACAAACGGCAGCGTGAGACTCATAATATCTCTAGCGAGATAACTAACCAAAATTCGAAACCATTGAAAATATAATATTACATCGCCATCTATATTATACTAAAAGAACTATATATATATATATATATATATGTGCGTGTGTGTGTGTGTGTTTGACACTGTTTTAATCTTGTTCTCATATTGCAGTAAGTCTTTGTTTTATTGTATTTGATTAAAATTTTATAATTACTAAGCTTCACTCTTGCACGGCAGCATAATGAAACTGTTACCAAGCTATCAATCAATAT
This sequence comes from Salticus scenicus, assembly GCA_963930645.1. NCBI lineage: Eukaryota > Metazoa > Arthropoda > Arachnida > Araneae > Salticidae > Salticus > Salticus scenicus. Next base: position 28,819 of record CAWVNO010001931.1, on the reverse strand, counting down.
CTTCAAATTCGTATACATAGATGGCAAATTTGTAGCCTAAAGTCTTTACAGAAAACATAAATTATGTCTCTCTCTCTCTCTCTCTATATATATATATATATGTGTGTGTGTGTGCACGGTTTTATAGCAAGCTTCACACCCCAATTTCATTGTTTTATGAATACATTTGAAGCTAAGTAGTGTACTGAGTAAGTTTTCCTTGTTCAAAGTTCCGACAATAGAAAGTTTTACATTTATTTCTATTTTTCACATTTCACTCGTGCTTACAATTTTAGTCTCAGGAAAGTTTGTGTATAAGTATATTCAAAGAAAATTTATTAATGATTCCTATTTAAAAGATATACACCTAATGCTGTTTTGTCAAGTAAATATTTGTCGAGTCATGATTTTAGTATTTAAGCTGTTATATATATATAATTAAAAATGAAAAAAATAAATAAAAAATGTGGATGGGAATGTGTGCTTTAATAATCTTGATGCCGAGAGTATTTCGACGAGAATTAATTACTATGCATATTTTAGCAATTTATGATGTTGGTTTCATTTCTTCAACTTTCAGCAGCAACATTTAGGTATGTTTAAATGAAAATTTTTAAAAACCTTTGTCGCATATTTTCTACTTTTAATTTAATTACCGAACATACCTTTCTACATTTTTAAAAATTTGGTGTTAATTCACAAAACATAGATAGATTGAGTTAACAAATAGGTAAAATCAAAATTCAGTTTTCGTATGAAGACATTATAATATCAGTAATAATACCTTTTTTTTTTTCCTTTTTTTAATACTGCATCTGTACATGATAGCAATGCGGTATATTTCGATCAATAAACGTTAAACGTATACGATATTTAGAAATTCTTTAATTTTATTTGCTGGTCTAGACCATAATGTTCACAAACAAAACTACTTATAATAATCAAAACGGCTGGTTTTAACTTCTTAAGGAAAAACTAATTTCTTATATATATATAGTCGGTAACAAAAGTCTCCGAACACTAGCAAAAATTCATATGTAAAAAAATTACACTTAATACAGTTTTGCTAAATAAATTCTTCTCAAATCCAGTTTTTAGACTGACTAAGAACATGATTCGACAAGGATTTATTTAACAAATCTGTATTAAGTGTAAATTTTTTATATAGGAATTTTTGCTAATTTTCGGAGATTTTTGTTACCGACTGTATTTATATAAGTTATGATTATTCTTTTGATAGAACAATTATGTAATTTTTACATAATAAATGTCTAACTTTTTCAGCAAAAATGTAAAAGCTAAAAATGTAAAGTAAGTACTATTTATTATAAAAAAATACTATTTATTATAAAAAATTACTATTTATTACTATTTGTTATAAATAATTACTATTATTATAAAAATTACTATTTATTATAAAAAATTATCATAGGTGGACTGCCAAATTTTATTTTGGGTATCAAGGGATAAGAAATAATCGAGGAAAACATAACTGTATCGTTTGAGAAATGAAATTGTGCAGATTGTGAAAGAGCATAATGGCGAAGAATTGCAGAAAACAGGGCGGTTTGGAATCATCTAGTAGAAGTCTTCATCCTGCAGTGCACTGATAAAGGCTGAGATTGATGATGATGTTGATGACATATATGTGTACACTATAAACTCATAATTATAACTTTTTACATAAAATTACAGTTTTATTAACATTAACATATTCTTTAATAATATTTCTAATATGTTCTTTCCTACCGAAAATGCCATTTCTACATTCTTAAAAAGTAAATTGTTAACAAAAATAATCTTTTTTTTCTTTTTTAATGTATTTCTTTTGAAATTGCTTTATCACATGGATAAAACTTTTTCATTATATGTGAAAAACGAAATAACTGTACATTATAGAATATTTAAATTCTATAGTTTTGCATACATGTCTTGTCTTTTTGTTATTGATATACTTTTGATTTATTAAATCCCATTTATTATTATTCTTTAGTATTACTATTTGCTATTATATCACAATTTACTCTATTTTATATTATAATGAGAGGTTTTTTTTGTTTTAGTTTTTTTACAATCACGTTTCCAAAGCTGTAGTGTTAAGACGCCTTTCTCGCTTTGTTGTACGCAAACTCAATCATTATTATTATTATTCAAATTCTTGTTATATTCAGCGCATTATATTATTATTATGATTATTTTTGTGCATTTATATACATACATTGCATTACTGTTTTTATTTAGTATAATAGTTTTTATAAGAAAAAAGTCTGCGGACCATAGTGAAACCAATCTTGGCGGGTTAGAGGATGTAATGTAAAAACCCCTAATTAGGTCTTTTTATATTAAATTATAGTCTAATTAATGTATTCTTTAATAGTATTATGAGTCTGTTCTTTCAAATCATAAGTATCATTTACGCTTTCTTAAAATCTAAATCGTTAGCAAAATTATTATTATTAATTTTTTTTTTTTTTTTCAATGTACTTCTTTTCAAATTGCATTTTTTCCCTCCAGACACAAATAATCCTAACCTACAAAAGACCTACCTTGTCTCAAAGTGAAAGACTAATTAATAAGTAATAAAATTATACTTTTAGAAACTTAAAGAACACGCTTTTATTGAAATGTGAACTAATAAATAATTTAGAATTAAACAAAAAACATTTTTAAAAGATGTCCCCTGATTGGGTTCGAACGTTAGACCTTTAGGTTCGTAATCCGGAGCTTTACTTCACAGCCACAGCGTTCACGTAAGGAAAGTCTTTTTTTACAATATAGATTTTGTGTTTGCTCCCAGAGCGGTTACAAGCATACATACAGGTGAAGCTAATAAAGGGGTACATACAAATGAAACACTTCCAGTTGCAAAGCCGTTTCCAGGCGTTCCAAATGTATGACTGCAGTCGGCAGCAAAAGTATCTGAGCACTAGCAAAAATTCCTATATCAAAAAAATACACTTAACACTGTTTTGTTCAATAAATATTTGTCGAATCATGTTCTTAGACTGGCTAAGAACATGATTCGACAAGAATTTATTTCACGAATCTGCATTAAGTGTACTTTTTTTACATAGGAATTTTCGCTAGTGCTCTGTTAATGTTGCTGCCGGCTGTATTTGCAAAAAACTTGCAAAATTTACGTCCTCGAAATTGCAAGCGTTCCGTTTGTATGTAACCCAAAAGCGTGTTAAAAATCACTTTGGTACACCTTTTTTAATAACGTGACAAATCATCACGAAGGGGAAAATTCCCGTACCCTCATTTCAATTTCCCTCACATAAAAATGCATCCTTAAATAAATAGTCTTTTTTTTTCTTTAAAGTCAGTTCTTACAAAATGTATGATATTCTAGTAAGAAATCTAAAATTTGAATTGGCCTTGTCCTACGTTTGAATTACGTAAAATATTTTAGATCTTAAATAAAAATGATGACTTGTATGAAATCGATGATTGCATCCTATAAACCGCGTGTAAGGCCGACTTTATACACACACATTCACAAACATATATATATATATATATAATAGACGGAACGAAAATTGAATCGAATAGGGAAAGTAGATGTATCGTGAAAGGTATTGATTGAAAAAATCATTCAAATGTAATCCATGGTGCACTATATGATTTTTTCCAAGAGCCTGAGTTGTATGTCTCTTGTATAAAACAGAAATAAATATAAATAGGTAAGAAGTAAAATTTAAATGACGCAGTAAGGAGCCTATTTTAGGAAAAATGAACTATTTTAGGATAAAAGTTATTTTTATCTGAAGAGACTCCATGTAGGAGGTCAGAGCGAATGTGTTTATTGTCTATTACCTTTGAGTTGGAAGCAGCCAAAGTGAAGTTATCGTCAGATTTAGTCTTCTACGTCTTTGTATGTGAAATCTAGCATCCTAATGAATATTTAATGAAAAGCCTGAATGGTTATGTGAAGACTGTCCAGACTTTTCGAAGTTTGTCCTTCAGTTCTACGTATTAGAATTGTTTTCCATGCGCTTACGCCTTGCGCACTGTCATCCTCCATACAGTTTTTATGGACTTAAAATCTGGACTACATGCTGGCCATTGTAATGATGATATGTGTTTATCTGGAATGCATAATTTTGACATTTGCATAATAATTTCAGTTTTAGAAAATAGATTTTTTCACGGCTAAGTTAAAAATGTTTAGAATCAAATCAAATTATTAAAATTCATCGTAAGTAGTAAGATACATCTATTTTTTAAAATTTGACGGAATTAAGTTACTATATCACCCCACATAAGAGAAATCTCATGGCTAATAAATGTATCTGCAATATACATAAAGAAAAATAAAAGAAAGAAAGAACGTTCATTCGATTCAGAAAGAATGAAAAATCTAAAAAAATCATAACAGATCGCACAACCAAATTCTTGCCAATAAGCCACTATTCAGTGCCTGGCCTATTCAAATTCTTGAAAATATACTTTTAAATATAAGATTTTCAGCATATGTTTCAAAACAGAAAGTCAATATTTTTTCAATTTCTTTAAGAAAATGTGCTTTTTAAGTGTGTTAGATTAAATTTTTGTATCCAAAAATGTAGCCAAAGCGTTTATAATCGCTTTGTTTATTACAGACGAATTTATGTTTTTGGTGTAGAGTTGACCAGTCATATAACACCTTACGTCACCATCAAAATAAAAAAACCGTTACGTCAAATTTTAAGCGAAACAATTCCACTTTAGAGAAATGTTGTATATATAATTCTAGAATAATGAAATGAGTTATCTAGAGCAATAAAATAATTCTAGAAATTTAAAAATACATTTAATTTAATTATTGAAAAATAACCTTTTCTACATATGCGGAAATTACTATTGCGATAGCTTTCTTTAATATCTCACTGAAAGTACATTAATTTACCGTAGATGAAAAATCGATTCAAAATTCATAAGCCTGTTTCAAGACAGGGAAAAAATTTTCTATAAATTCCACACTTAAACGAGATAAAAATTCTGTAGGATATCTGACTTTAAACGATAAAATATTAGTGACAGAAAGTAGAATGTAGTTAATGTATCTGTCAGATATAGATAGAGGCTATATTGAATACCATTTTTTACCCGAAAATGCATCGGATTTGAAAGTTATTTGAAAATGGGGTTATGGATGTCAGTGATCTCTCGAGAGACGAAGGAAATTTTATCAAAGAATCTAATAAATCATTTTTGTAAAAAAAAGAGTCAGTAGTAGAAAAGTTTAAGGAAAAAAATATATAAATATTCTAATTTAGATAGTTTTGAAATATAGCTGGATTTTTCGTTTAATGTATTGGTTTAATTTTATTAAATTTATTTAATCAATGCATATTTTGAACATTGTTTTTGTATGCGTCAGTTTACAACGATTCAATGCTTTATAACAAACAAAATATAATTGATGTTTCATAACAAACATATCTCATTTAGTATTATGAAACAAAAAATGAAAAAGTAGCTGGACATAAGTAAAAGTTTAAAGGAAGTTTCATAATAATAAATTAATTAGAATAGGAAAATAATCTAATGTTGCCTCCTTTGTGTTTGATAACTTCAAAAATACGTTCTGTCATCGATGTAATTAGATTTTGCAAGGTTACTAATGGGATTTCCGTCCAGACTTTTCGAAGTTTGTCCTTTAGTTCTACATATTCAAATTGTTTTCCATTACGCCTGAGGCACCGTCATTCTCCATAGATTTTCTGTCGGTTTAAGATCTGGACTGCATGCTGGCCATTACAATAATGGTATGTGTTAATGTCCAAGCCATGCTTTGTTAACCTTGAGGAGTGTATGGCAGCATTGCCCTGCTTCAGAATAAAGTCCTCCCCCATAAGCGACTCATCTGATTGTTGTTCATGTAGTATACATAAAATTATTCCATATCATATTCTCAATTGCGTTAAACAAGCAGATACCTTTTTCAAAAATTTACACTGTTTATAATAGAGTTGACTTGATTAATACCCTTCTGATATATTGGATAATTTGGCGCTAACAATTAAGGCCCTGTTAACAATCTGTTATACGTAATCAATTGTGATATAAATAGTTTTACATATTTTTAAGATAATGATAAAAATATTTGTACGATCATAAAATTAAGTTTAAATTATCATAACCAACTAAAATGAATCTGCTTCACTTTTTCAGTATTTCTTTTTTTTTCTTTAATTTGATAGCTCCTAATAATTTCCAAAAGAAATATATCATGAAAAAAGGCAGTTTTTCGAGTGACGCAAGCGGAAGGACAAACTGAACGCTACGAACTCATATATACGGCTAGTTTGACATCAAAGAAATTTGTAAAAGCCGACACTTAATATCTCAGCAAATATGCCATATTTTGTTCTGATCTTTTCAAAATAGTCTTTTATCTTCGGTCTTAATCTATCCTGAAAATTTTACATTTCTACATGCAGTATGTTTTGAGATCTGAATCTCAATTTAAAGCCAAAAAGGGAAAATGTGTGGTGTAAGGATGTAATGGACTAAATTCATGAAAAAATATCTCTAAAACCGCACGAACGATTTTCTTGTAATTAATGTATGTTGTTTATGGGACCTTTCTGAATCTAGTAACGTTTTCGTTTTTTTTTTTCAGGAAAACTCTTGTTTTTTATAAAAGTAGTTTTAAAAATGGATCTATATTACTCCGCCAATTGCATGCTTTCCTTCGGCGAAAACATCGTGATGCGGTTTTTACTAGCAAGGCTTGATTTGGATCCGTTGGTTGGTTGACCAACGTGAATGTAGTCAATGAATTATTTAAGCTTTCGTTTTTTTAATGCAGAAATGCTTTATTACATTTTTTATATATTTATTGTATATATACTAAGTCAAATTCACTTAAATATATTTTCTCTTTTGCTATGAAAAAGATATTTTTGATTTCAAAATTTCATATTTAGTCAAAAAAGTATTTAGATATTTTGTAATTTTAGATATTCCATTTTATCATAATAAAGACGAATTTACAATTTTTTAAAGCAAAAAATTTTTAATCATTCATGAACATCGATTTTATAGTAGCTCAATCATTCGCGATTCGTATTCATGTATCCTTCCGCACAGGGCATTTTAAAAAACAGCAAATGGAGTTTTTGCGCCATCTTTTGTTTTTAATTTAAATTAAAACATACACTTTTGCAAATATATATAAATATATATATATATATATATATATATTATTTCTTTTTAAAAATTAAAAATCTCTTTTTAAAATACAGTATTCATATATTTACTTTTCAGACTTTAAAATGATACATATTTTAAATATTAACATAATCAAACTAATTTGTTTATTATTATTTAAAGCAATAATGGCTAGCGGATGAAAGAGGGGATAAATACGCTGTATATTAAAAAAAAAAAAAAAAAAAAAAGAAAAAAAAAGAAAATAGAATTAAAATTCATGAAAAATGTGTCAAATAGCAATTATTGAAAAACGCGTCAAAATAAATAAATAACCTCTTTACTTTGAAACCCATAATAATTTATTTAAAAAATATAATTCTCTCTTTCTTTCTTTCTTTCTTTTTTAATTAATTAATTTCTGCATGAAAAATTCCATTTCATAAATATATTTACAACTACAATAAACAAAAAACCCGCCTTTAATTTTAAATAATTATTTCTACATGTTTCTAAGCAATTAAAAGTGATTTTTTTAAAAGAAAAATAGCTTAAATATCGGAATGTATACAGTTTTATCATGAAGTAATAATTTGGCCATCTAGTGGCGCCATCTTGTAGCTTATATTAAAACCATATACATTCCTATATTTTATTTACTTTTCTTAAAAAAAAAAGGCACTTTTAATTGCTTAGAAACATGTAGAAATAATTATTTAAAATTAAAGGAGGTTTTTTTTTTTTTTTTTTTTTTTTCTTATTGTAGTTGTAAATATATTTATGAAATGGAATTTTTCAAGCAGAAATTAATTAATTAAAAAAAAAAAAATAAGAAAGAGAGAGAGAATTATATTTTTTAAATAAACTATTATTGGTTTCAAAGTAAAAATTTTATTTATTTATTTTAACGTGTTTTTCAATAATTGCTATTTGACACATTTTTCATGAATTTTAATTCTATTTTCATTTTTTTTTTATACAGCGTATTTATCCCCTCTTTCATCCCTTAGCCATTATTGCTTTAAATAATAATAAAAAAAAATTAGTTTGATTATTTTAATATTTAAAATATGTATCATTTTAAAGTCTGAAAAGTAAATACATGAATAAACTCTAACTGTATTTTAAAAAGAGATTTTTAATTTTTAAAAAGAAATATATATATAACTTGTATTTTCCATAAAACTTAAGCTTAACTTGTATTTTACTTAACTTGTATTAACTTTAGCTTAACTTGTATTTTCCATAAACTTTTTCTCCAAATGATTTTATCTTATTTTTAAAATTATAGAAATGTAGAGCTTAATTTATATTTTGTCAATTTTTTTTCAGCCAAATATTTTTATGAAATAATTTTTACCTGCACTTTTGATGAATATTTAAATTGTGAATATTGGAGCAGTATCTATACTTTGTCTCAAAAGGGAAAAGAAAATAAATAAATTTCCATTTTTAACATTAACTTGATTTTTTTTTTTTTTTTTTTTTGTTTAATTTGCATTTGCATTCTAACTTAAATTTGAAATTTCCCAATTATTATTATTATTATTTTTTTAAAGAGTTTGAGAATCCCACTCAATATTTTTTTCTTGTGCGAAGCTTCTCCATTTTGTTTCCAAGTGACAGGCTACTTGAAAATTTGTCAGCATGATAACGTTTGGAATACTGAATTATTTCAAACTAAATTTGCAGTGTGGATTTATCTCAGAAATGTATTTGTTATGTTCATTTGCCAACTTAATCTACTCTCTTGTTTCCCTGTGCCAGCCCACTGAAAATTTCAAATTTACATTAGAAAGGTTCTATGAACCGATTTGCTTAAAACTTCATATATACAAGCCTTCATTAATAAATCCACCAAGTCCATTAATAAATTGTAGCTGCCATCTTGAAAAAAAAATGGTGGCAACTTCATAATAAAAAATAAATCAGTTCACCCTTCCTAGGAGCCAGAAGGACTTGTTTTAATTTTTTGATCAATAACCCCTAAAAAGTAATGATATCAGTACAAAAAACCCTTAACGGGTTAAAAATTTGTGACGCCGCTATTTTATGACTATAAGAATTTGAAATATGAGTCTTAAAAATAATGATATCAAATTTTAAATGACGCTTTGCAATTAGTTAAAATATACATAGATTTTCTTATTTGATCATTTACTTTCTACTTTTATTTATATTTATAATGCAAACGTAATATTTTTAGCTTCAAGATCAGAGACATATATAAAATACACTCACAGATGCTTTTTCATTCACATTTCAAATTCAAAATAACAGTTTTAAAAGGAATGATATAAAAATTCCAGCGGCGCCTCGGTGTTATTTTAAAAGGTTTGTTTTTAGATTCCATTAAAACTACTTTTGTTTTGTCTAATAAAGTATATTTACATATTGAAACAGTGCTTTTAATTTTCAAATATACTGTCAAATAATTATACTTTCACTGAGTTTGCATTATAAATTAAAATTAATTATTTATTTCAATAAATTGATTTATCTTTTGCGTCACGCTATCCAAAACTGCAAGTAAAAACTGTGTAAATGTTTTCTTTACGTCACACTACCTCTTTGCGCAAATTTTCACTCAGTTGGATTCTATGATATACTATGTTTTGGATAGCGTGATGCAAAAGATAAATCAATTTATTGAAATAAATAATTTTAATTTATAATGCAAACTCAGTGTAAGTATAATTTTTTGACAGTATATTTGAAAATTAAAAGCACTGTTTCAATATGTAAATATACTTTATTAGACAAAACAAAAGTAGTTTTAATGGAATCTAAAAACAAATCTTTTAAAATAACACCGAGGCGCCACTGGAATTTTTATATCATTCCTTTTAAAACTGTTATTTTGAATTTAAAATGTGAATGAAAAAGCATCAGTGAGTGTATTTTATATAACTCTCTGATTATGAAGCTAAAAATATTACGTTTGCATTATAAATATAAATAAAAGTAGAAAGTAAATGATCAAATAAGAAAATCTATGTATATTTTAACTAATTGCAAAGCGTCACTTAAAATTTGATATCATTATTTTTAAGACTCATATTTCAAATTCTTATAGTCATAAAATAGCGGCGTCACAAACTTTTAACACATTTAGAGTTTTTTGTACTGATCAATATAACTACGTAATGCAAAATTTATAAATTTACTATGAATTGCAAAGCTGCTAAATGCTGTGATATTTTGTCACTAGTAATTCTGAGTAGAAATTGTTCATACCTTTTTAAACAAAATATGAACTTTTATAACTAAATAAGAAAAAATATATATGTATGAATCATTCAAAATGGTACTAAAAAAAAAAAAAAAAAAAAAAAAAGGAAATGGCAGAAGTATTATTAGAAAATAGAAGCAAACATTCTAATCCACATACAATATTATAAAAATCTTATTACTTGCAATTGAAAGTTTTACACTCGGTAATTACACATTATAATTTAAATCTGAACTATCATTTTTATACTAAAAAATTGTGTCTATGATTTAGATAGAAAATGTACCGAGCTCCATGAAAATCCGTAGATTAGGTTTTAGAGGGGTCTGGGGAGATGTGTTTTAATTATAATGGCAATTTATGTATTTTATGTATTATTATGCATTATTAATGCTAGGGAAATAAGTAACCTTTATCGCTAACCTGAATATATCCGTAACATTTAAATTATTTAATAAAAATTATGTACTCTGCATGTGTAACAAGCGTCTCTGATTATTTATGTAAATTAAATAGTCGGATCAATAAAATAGTCTACTCTAAATTCCCAACTGTTTTTGTTTGCCCAAGGTCAAAATTGAAGAATATAACTGTTAAGGCACTGTTAATCAATGTAAAGATCAAATAAATCAATCATTCCAAATTATCCAAGAAAATAAAGAGCCTACTAACCGCATACATATACAGGGTGTTTCAATACTCATAGGCAAAAATTTAAAGGGTGGTAGAAAACATCTAAACAAGCCATTTTTACCATAGAATGCATGAGCGGAGAGCAAGCGGTGACCGCTAGAGGGCGCTGTAATGGAAAGTTTTTTTTACACATCGTCATTTCTACCATGGATTTCAGCAGGCATGGCGACATACAGTAATCAGGAAAGGACGGACATGCATTTTATGTATGGTCTGGCGAATGGAAATGCACTGGAAGCCGCAAGACTGTTGTCGTATTTTTCGGTCTGATCTTCTCGGGAAACGCTGCCTGTACAGAAAAGTTGCAATTTTTTTCGTGTTCACTTTACAGGTCTTTTGAAGATGGATATTTCAAAGAAAATCAAGTAAATCTTTCCCTATCTTCTTTCTTAAAAATTAATTGAGGAAGTTTGTGTTTTTGGGATGAAGTATTTTGACGACACTATTATTCAATCTTCTATATGTTGCTAAATTGATTTAGAACAACTTCAGAGTTTACTATATCCAAATGGGATTTTGTGTGGCTCATTTTCTTAAGATAATTTAAATGTGAGAGTTAATTCAAATCTGGTGAGTAAGTTGCTTTACAGTTTCCTAAGTTTTAAGACTGCTTAAGATATGTAAGTTAAATTCTTGTGTGAAAGTCTCGACAGTCCCCTCCTTTAAAGTTTAAAATATAGTTTTTATTCGACTTGTCTTCATTTGCATTTAATAAAAAATGAGAATCTAGGATGTCTGATACAGACAAAGCTGCTATTCTGACTTTACAAAGAGTGATTTTTTTTTTTTTTTTTCTGAAAAAAAAAAAAAAAAATATATATATAGTAAAAAATTTCGTCGATAGGGGATGCTGCACTAGAGCAAATCTCCTATTTCAATGTGAAACAATATTTATTTGCATAAACTATATTTATGTAGACAAAACTTTACAAGTTTTTACACTTTTTTCGTATTTTATGTGTACGCCATCATGACAAATCAGTGTTAGCAAATGATATACGTTACCGCTAACTGCAGCAAACAGTATTGGTTGGATAAATGAGATTTTGTGGTAAATGGCTTTAATTGGCTGCACCAAAGCGCATGTTCGTCTGTGGTATAGTCACCCTCCCCCCCCCCCCCCCATATAGTGACTTATTTTACTGCAAATTATCATTAACAAAACGTCAGTGGAGGCCTCCCTCTTAAGACACAAAAAGATTTTGGGTTCCGAAAATGTGTCTGTTTGTTTGTCTGTCTGTTTGTCGCGCGAAAGCGGCCGTAAACACCATGCTATTGACTTGCAGTTTGGTACACATGTTCTCGAGCCCCACGGATTTAGCTGTATAGTTTTAGGTGTGTATTCCATTTGTAGTAGTTTGTGTACAGGGACACGCCAAAATTTTTCTTACCATTACAGCGTATGGAAATAATTTGCATGTAACACGATTGCGGACACAAAAATCCTCCAACAAACTTGTTAATTAAAATGTCGACCCATGTCTATCGAAAAATGACCCAGAATTCATGATTAAATGCTTAAAAAGCGACATTTTCACGGAAAAAGTGGAAAATAAATTAGAAATATCAGTCGTATTGTTACAAACAAGATACCATTGGAAAGGGCTTTTTTTTTTCTCAATCCGATGGTTTAAACGGCTTATCGATCGGACAATTAGATTTTTTTTTTGAATTAACTAAACTAAAAAAAAAATGGTGGCAACAAATCACAAGCATATTAACTTGGCAGACGATCTTGAACGGAAAGAAAAAACATCTGGTGTTTAATTTGGTCACGTGTTTTTGTACAGGGATTAAAAATTGCATTTTTCTATTTTCTTCAATTTTTCAAAATTCGCCCATTTCAATTAGTATACAATCTTAACACCACAAAACAAACTTGCAGTTAAAATGTCATCGATTTTGGTCAATAAACAAAAGATTTACATTTTAATTGCAAATTAAATTTTATCTTTACACGCCTGAAATTTTATTTGTCGAAAGAGGATGCCAGTTTCAAAACGACACAAATACACTTAAGGTAAAAATATTTCTTTTTCTATTTACTTCCATTAACCGACAACCGTAGATAATGGAATTCGAAATTTCACCTGACTTACACGTTTTGAGGTGTCATGGCGCTGTAATAATTTAAAATTTCAATATTTAAAATTCTAATTATGTTTTTTTTTTTTTTTTTTTTTTTTTAATGTGTCATTCGATGCACCTTTTAAAGTACGGTTGCATTATCGAAAGGGGAATTCGAGATTTCACCCGATTTACACGTTTTGAGGTCTCCTGATTAGGTTTTCTTTTGCATCGCAATAGTGGAATTCGAGATTTCAGCTTATTTACACGTTTTGAGGTCTCCTGAATGGGTTTTCTTTTGCATCTCAGCTACTAATTAAAGTGTCGAAAGTGGAATTAGAGATTTCACCTGATTTACACGTTTTGAGGTCTCCTGAATGGGTTTTCTTTTGTATCACAGCTGCTAATTAAAATAATTTCATAAGTAATCCATCATTTGAAAGCTTTGTTAATTTGGAATTGAATAGTAGATTACAGAAATTCGATATTTCGACATTTCTCCTGATTTAAACGTTTTGACGTGTCCTGAATGGGTTTCTCTTTTGTCTCAGTTACTAATTAAAATATTTCATAAATAATGCATCATTTGAAAGATTTGTTGAGTTGGAATCGAACAGTAGTTTGCAGAAATTTCTACCGCCAGATGGCGCTAAAATATTTTTAAATTACAATATTTTTTTTTCTAATCATGATTAATTTTTTTTAATGCGTCATTCGATACACATTTTAAAGTACTTTTACATTATCGAAAATGAATTCAAGATTTCACCAGATTTACACGTTTTGAGGTCTCCTGAATCAGTTTTCTTTTGTATCTCAACTACTAATTAAAATAATTTCATAAGTAATACATCATTAGAAAGCTTTGTTGATTTGGGATCAAACAGTGGAATACAGAAATTTCTACCGCCAGATGGCGCAGTAATATTTTCAAATTTCAATATTTCAATTTCTAATCATGATTAAATTATTTTTAATACGTCATTCGAAAGATATTTTAAAGTTATTTCATATTATCGAAAGTTTTCAGCTGATTTACACGTTTTGAGGCGTCCTGATTAGGCGTTCTTTTGCATCTCAGCTAATTGAGTAAGACCGTTTAAAATTGGTATACGTAGGTTAATTAGAAGGGGCTGAAAGGGTGGGGAAGAAATAGGCCTGCACCGCGCGTATCCCCTAACTAGTGCGCGCGGCAGCGCGCACGGGACTGCGCTGCCGAAGGCAGTGGGGACCCGGTCCGACTTTTTAACCGATGAGAAATATTTTTTTAATTTTCTTTTCTTAAGAATAAAAATTTGATTTGAGAAAGAATATGTGCGCGCAGCGTGCGTATACCTGTTGTAAATTTATACCCTTTCCGTGTTGATTCTCAAATTTAAATTTAAATTCATTTACTACTTAAATATAATTTAAATTCACTTTATAACCTTTAAAGTTTAAGTTATTAATTAAATGAATTATAGCGTTTAGTGCTATTTTCTCTTTTGATGCTGCCATTTGAGTTAAAGATATATTAAAATTAAAAAACTTAATGATAATTACTTTTAGTTAAAAATTATATTCCTTATTAATATATTTATGTTTAAGTCTTTTGAAATAACTTTAATTACTTACCTCATATTTAAAAGCATATTTTATTAAAATTAACTTAAAGAAAAATATGTTTAAATCCTTTTACGGATTGTTCTTTTCGCTATTTAGCGAGGAGATGTAATATTTTTTCAACTGCAGAGTCTCTTTGCTAAGCCCATAGATGGCGGCTGACTCGCAGCGTCGTGTTGCTATAGTTATGGGAGGCGTTCCTATTCTACAGCATCTAGTAGCTGTTACTTGAATCCGTTTCGTGACTATAAAAAGGAGGTAGGAAATATGTAATCAGTCTCTTAAGCTCTGAAGCCTTTAATCTTTTAAGCTTTTATGTTTTTTCAGTTTAGCTCAAAGTCATGAGCTGGTATTTCGATATAATTATAAACTGTTTAGTTTTATTATGATTGTAAATTACGTTTTTGTGACTTGTTCGTTTAGTGAAAAGTAGCTTTCTATTTGAACTCAGTATGGCAGTATTTTTAAGGGTATTTAACCATTCGTCAGCAACCTTTCTAAAATTGTTTTAGCTGATTTAATGTTATTCATCATTTTGTTTCAACTTTAATAAACTGTTTTAATTGAACTTTTGTCTTCAATGAATGCCACATATATTTATCTTCTTTATAGCTTTTTAGAGCTGAGCAACTATCATTTCACTGCACTGCTAACTCTGCTAACTTGATATATGTGGAAATTGTTTTTTTTCACAATAAGCGGTTATGGGCAATTTGGCTCGTTGTCAGCTCATAGCATTAAAATTTTGATAATAGTTTTTATGGCATTCTAAGTGTTTGAAGATAAGAAATTGAAATGGCAGTAAGTTTAAACCCCACGATTGAAAAATTACGGATGAATAATTATACTACGTGGGTCAAGGACATTAAATTTATTTTAATTGAAAGAAACTGCTGGAATATAATATGTAAAAAAGAAAAACTGCCTGTTGAAGATGCTGAGGCCGGAATAACTTCAAAACAAGTGGAGGATTTTAAATCTCGTAGTCGAGTTGCATTATCAACAATATATTTGAATACATCGCCTGAAGTCAGAAGCATTATTGAAAATTGTGATTGTGCTATTGATGCCTGGGAGACTTTGAAGAAGACCTTTATATCAGACTCTAGAGCTCATCATATGGGACTGTTTACAGAGTTCATTAATTGTAGAATGTCTGAGAATGAAACGGTGAATTCTTTTGTAACCCGGTTATCAAGAATACTGGACCAGCTGCGTGAAATTGGTCATGCTATGGAGGACGTGTACTGCTGTTTTCAGCTCTTGCAACACCTACCATCCAAGTTTGAATCTGCAGTGCAATATTTGTTGCGTTGGAAGAACGACCAGTTCAAGTTCCAGAATATTGTGTCCGAGTTAACAGCGGAGGAATCGCGTCTACAGCTTCGTGAGGGTGATATTAAGAAAGATGCCAATAACAGTGTTCAGATACAGAACATCCAGCAAAAAGGTAAAAAGCCTTTAACTTGTTTTAAGTGTGGCCGTATTGGCCACTTTAAGAAAAACTGTTTTTTGAATAGTAATGTTAAATTTAAACCTAGAAATTTAAAGTATAACTCCAACGGTCGTGACAAATGTAAATCTCCCCCCTCCTACTACATAGCTCAAGCTAACTTTAGTAATTTAAGTGATGATGACAGCTTTATTTTTGATACTGCTGCTTCAAATCATTTTCTAAGAAATTTAGATCTTTTTGAGCATTATACTCCTGTGGAGAGAGAGGAGCTTTTTGTCGCGATCGATGGTATTAGTTTTCCTATTACTGCTAAAGGAACTGTTAAGTTGAATTTTGGTAAAAATGTACTGTATTTAAAAGATGTGTTGTATTCCCCAAAGTTACGGAAAAATTTAATATCAGGTCCTAAATTAGATGTGAACGGTGCCACATACACTGGCGGTAAGGGTCGAGTGTCGGTGTTCGGTAAAGATAAAAGACATATTTTTACTGCTAAAATTAAAGACGGTGTTTACTATTTATATCCTAATGTTTCTAAAGTTAAAAAGGAGAGTAAAGTGAATGGGGGGCACCCAGAAAATCCTTCAGCTTCTCTTGCAAAAGTTAATGAAATTGGGTATTGGCATGCTCGTTTTGGGCATGTAAGTCCTGATACTATTGTAAATACTAGCAAGAAGAACGGGGTGAGGGGCCTTCCTAAACTTAAGTTTAAGAAATTTTTTTGTGAACCTTGTAGGATTAGTAAACAAAACCGTGTGTCTTTTAAATCATCCGATGTTCATGGCGTTAAATCACCGTTAGAGAAAGTATTTATGGACGTCTGGGGCCCAATTAAGGTAACTGGTAAAAATGGGGAAAGGTTCTTTTTGTCCATTATTGATGGATTTTCTAAAAGGGTTGCTGTTTATCCTTTAAAGGATAAGTCTCAGGTTTTTGGTGTATTCGAGAGGCACATTGCACGGGCTGAACGTAGTTTGAATAAAAAATTAAAAGCTATTCGTACGGATAATGGTTCCGAATTTGTAAATGACAATTTCAAATCATTTTGTAGTAAAAATGGAGTTGTTCATGAGTTAACTAACACGTTCACACCTGAGCAAAATGGGTTAAGTGAGCGGTTTAATCAAACTTCTTTAAATTGTGTTAGAGCTATTATCACGGATAGTGGTTTGCCTTTTTCTTTTTGGCCCGATGCAGTGTTGTATTTCGCGTACACTTGGAACCGTTTAATCCATGGGGGACAAACTAAGACTCCTTTTGAGTTATATACTGGGTTTAAACCATCCGTAAGACACCTAAAGCCGTTTGGATTAATTTCGTATGTAGGGATTCCAAAACAGCATAGAGACCATAAGCTTGAACCTAAGGCTAAAAAGGGAGTACTAATAGGTTATTCATTAAAGACTAAGGGGTATAAAATTTGGTTGGAGGATGAGGATAAAATAGTTGAAACTATAAACGTAACGTTCTCTGATCAGCTATTTAGTAAATGCAGTGGAGCGGTGATGGGCACCTCACTGGAGGAATTGGACTTACTTCCGGAAAGTCCAGTTGATTGTCAAGTTTCCGATCCTGTTGACATTGTTTTCGGAGGTGAGCCCGATGATTCTAGTGACGAGCCCGTCGATGAAACTCCTGTAGATAAATCTTCTCTTAAACCTCTTTCTTCAATTACTTGGAATAGAAAACCCGTACCCAGAAAAATGAGTGACAGAGTTGACATCTTCTATTACCCGGACAACACTAAAACTAGATTGAGATCAATGAACGATGTCAAGCAATATTGTGATAAAAATAATTTAATTTTTGACTCTAATTTTTTTGATTTCTCTAGTAGTAATAAGTTCGAGGGGGTGGTTGATCAGCAAAACTCAGATAACCCAACTTCAAGTTTAACTCATAAAAAATCATGACTAGTTATCCCTATACCTAAAACATATAATCAGGCCGTTAAATCTTCAGAATGTATTGAATGGAAAAATGCCATGGATGATGAGATAAATAATATGAAAACTCGTAAAGTTTGGCATCTGGTTAATTTACCGGAGGGGAAAAAAGTTTTGGGAAATAGATGGGTATACGCCGTTAAAAGAGATGAGCTAGGAAACGTTGCCCGCTTTAAAGCGAGGCTCGTGGCCCAGGGCTTTTATCAGATAAAGGGGGACACTTATGACGAGACGTTTTCACCCGTCGTTAATTTCTCAGTAATACGTTTCTTTTTTTCATTATTGGTCTCATGTTATAAATGGCATAATGTTCAATGCGATATAAAATGTGCTTATCTTTATGCACCTTTAAAAGAAGAAATTTATATGTCTCAGCCAAAAGGATATGTTGTAAAGGGAGGGGAAAATCTTGTTTGTAAACTAGACAAAGCGTTATACGGCCTTCATCAAAGTGGTCGGCTCTGGTATTATGAGTTAAATAAAGTACTATTAGATTTAGGGTTTAATAAATTTAACTGGTGTAATTGTTCATATTATTTTGAAAATTATATTGTTTTATTAGTTTATGTAGATGATTTAGTTTTGTTTGGTAAAAATCAATTTCAAATAGATAAAATTCTTAATTTATTAAAATGTAAATTTGATATAAAAATTTTAGGTAAAACCAAGAAATTACTTGGTGTAGAATTTAATTATGAAAATGATTCAGTACAAATTTTTCAGGAATTATATATTAATGAAGTGTATGACAGGTTTAAGTCGTTTAACATCCCTTTCTGCTCATTACCTATTGTAAAAGGCATTAAGTATTCGAAAAAAGATTGTCCTACTAATCAAAATGAAATTGATGAAATGTCTAAATTTCCATATCGGAATATCTTAGGATGTTTATCTTTCATTGCAAACAGGACACGACCTGATATTGCCTACGCAGTTAATATATTCAGTCAATTTCAAAATTCACCGGGGTTTAATCATTGGAATGGGTTAATTAAATTACTTGGGTATGTTTCGTGTACTCGAGATTTGAAATTAAATTTGAATTGTTTTAATCCATGTTTAACTGCTTTCTCTGACGCTGATTTCGCGATGAATAGAGATGACTTCGTATCAATGGGGGGACAAATTTTATTTTTGGATAATAGCCCTATTTCTTGGAAAACTTTTAAGCAAAAAAGTGTTTGCCTTTCAACCATGGAAAGTGAATTTGTATCCATGTGTGACGGGGTTAAAGAATTAATGTGGTTTGATAATATATTACGAGATTGTATTGATTTTAAACTAATTGCTATTTCATATGAACCACCAATACTTTTTGCTGATAACCAAGCAGCTATTAATTTTACGAGGTCTCCTATAGAGAATAACAAATCCAAACATATTAATGTAAAATTATTTTTCATCCGTGAATGGCTATTTGAGGAACGGTTTGATTTAAAATATGTAAATACTAAAAATAACTTTGCCGATCCCTTCACAAAGCCCCTTACTAAAGGTGATATGTCTAAGTTTGTAAATAAGGTATTTATTAAGTAAATGTATATAGAGTAAATTTAATTTTTTTTTGAACGTATAATATATATTTGATTTTTTTGAAACTGAAAAATGTTTTTTAGAGGGATATGTATGCTTTTTCTTGGTGGGTTTTTCCTACGTTTTCCATTGTGTAGTGATGTATAGTTTAGTTTAACTTTTGTATGAGAGAAATTCGTAGCGCTACGTGTAATTGGTTATGTGTATGTTATATAAATGTTTCATATATTTGTGAATATCATCGTTTTCTTATTTTGACAATGGGGAATGGGGGAAAAAAAGGTTTCCTTGAAATGCTGTGCATATTTGCTCTGTATTAATATCTTGTTCTTTCTTTTAGTAGATATGTATAGAATATTGATAGTGCTACTTTTTTTTTGATTGTGAGTTGGACTTGTGGACTCTTGATCTTATAACTGACAAGCCTTCTAGCTTTGTGTGAAGTATATTCTGTAGAAGACATATGTGAATCTCTCATCAAGTCACTAAATATTCAAGGAATTTTTTTATTTCTTTTCTAATAAAGTTTATATTGTAATTGCTGACGTTTGTGGTTGTCGAATCAACACGGTGGGGGGCCTTGTTGTAAATTTATACCCTTTCCGTGTTGATTCTCAAATTTAAATTTAAATTCATTTACTACTTAAATATAATTTAAATTCACTTTATAACCTTTAAAGTTTAAGTTATTAATTAAATGAATTATAGCGTTTAGTGCTATTTTCTCTTTTGATGCTGCCATTTGAGTTAAAGATATATTAAAATTAAAAAACTTAATGATAATTACTTTTAGTTAAAAATTATATTCCTTATTAATATATTTATGTTTAAGTCTTTTGAAATAACTTTAATTACTTACCTCATATTTAAAAGCATATTTTATTAAAATTAACTTAAAGAAAAATATGTTTAAATCCTTTTACGGATTGTTCTTTTCGCTATTTAGCGAGGAGATGTAATATTTTTTCAACTGCAGAGTCTCTTTGCTAAGCCCATAGATGGCGGCTGACTCGCAGCGTCGTGTTGCTATAGTTATGGGAGGCGTTCCTATTCTACAGCATCTAGTAGCTGTTACTTGAATCCGTTTCGTGACTATAAAAAGGAGGTAGGAAATATGTAATCAGTCTCTTAAGCTCTGAAGCCTTTAATCTTTTAAGCTTTTATGTTTTTTCAGTTTAGCTCAAAGTCATGAGCTGGTATTTCGATATAATTATAAACTGTTTAGTTTTATTATGATTGTAAATTACGTTTTTGTGACTTGTTCGTTTAGTGAAAAGTAGCTTTCTATTTGAACTCAGTATGGCAGTATTTTTAAGGGTATTTAACCATTCGTCAGCAACCTTTCTAAAATTGTTTTAGCTGATTTAATGTTATTCATCATTTTGTTTCAACTTTAATAAACTGTTTTAATTGAACTTTTGTCTTCAATGAATGCCACATATATTTATCTTCTTTATAGCTTTTTAGAGCTGAGCAACTATCATTTCACTGCACTGCTAACTCTGCTAACTTGATATATGTGGAAATTGTTTTTTTTCACAATAATACCTTCACACGTGCGCACGCAGCGCGCATGGGTCTGCGCTGCCGAAGGCAGTGGGGACTCGGTGTGATTTTTTACCCGATCAGAAATGACTTTTTTTAGAGGGCACGAAGCGTCAGGGAAGGAATGCGAGCGTGCAGCGCGCACGGGACAGCGCTGCCGAAGGCAGTGGGGACCCGGGCCGACTTTGTACCCCATGAGAAATGATTTTTTTTTCCTTTTCTTAAGAAAAAAAAAATTGATTTGAGAAGGAATATTTGCGCACCGCGCATGGGTCTGCGCTGCCGAAGGCAGTGGGGACCCGGTGTGAGTTTTTACCCGATCAGAAATGATTTTTTTTTTTTTTGGGGGGGGGACGAAGGGTCAGGGAAGGAATACGCGCGCGCAGCGCGTGTATCCCTTAACTTGTGCACGCGCAGAGCGACTGCGCAGCCGAAGGCAGTGGGGACCCGGGACGACATTTGACCCGATCAGAAATGATTTTTTTTTTATTTCTTTTCTTAAGACTAAAAGTTACTGTTAGTGATTCATTTGAAAATACTGACCCGCTAGCGGGCGAAGCTCGCTAGTCTCTGTATAAAATCTGACAGAAAAGTTTTTCAGTTTACTTTTACGTGATTCTTATTTTTTTCTACAACGTTTTGTTGTGCATTATACAAATTAGATTATTTTTTTGGAAAATTAAAGCTATGCAGTCAAGAGATTGCAGTGAATATTTCCAAAATAAAACAAGAATGCATTTCTGTATCTCTAATAAAAAAGAAAAAGAAAAAAAAAAAAAAAAAAAAGATTTTTACAGATAATTTTTTTTTCCTCCAGTATTTTCCTACAAAAATTTCTACCTATGAAATCACAACAATAGATTTAAAAACATGATAGAATTGTGGTAAAAAATTTCTGAATATAAATACTGGCGGCTGAATAAGCAAACATGTTCATCCCTGCATTTAGCATTTTAGTATCTGAATCTATATGTGACGCCAGTATATATATATATACTGCTGAATTCAAAATTTAAATGATTTTATCATAAATATGTTAAATGATTTTCTTTTATAATTTAAAATTTTAGGCAAGTGCGAAAAGGCGGGGATTACATTATAAAACAGGAATATATCCAACGTTGATTTGTTGAGTGTTTTTTTAAGTACTAAATAAATGTTCTTAGTTTTTCACTGTTTAATTTTTGTTTATATCTTGTTGTCCATATTTATGTGTTTGAATATTGTTGGGTTCGTACATCTCAAGTTAAATGTAAGGTTTTAGAAAATGCGGTAATACGGGCTAACTGTTTGAAATAGCGATATGCATTCGGTAATAGATTATACATTGTTTAATATTTAACAACTTTTACATTTATTGTGAACTTTCGGTTTTAATTTTGATGTCCATATTTTTGTATTTGATTACTGTACGGTTTGTAAGGTTCAAGTTATTAAAATTTTATGGCGTAAAGTAACATAATAAAAATATTTAATTATATATATATGTCGGTTAGTTCATTTGTTAGTTCTTTAGTGTATAAAATCTATTACACTACGCTGCAAAAAAAAAAAAAAAAAAAAAAAAAAAAAAAAGTTGAGCCCTGATACCATTTCTGCTGATTCTTATGTAAAATGACCTCCTGAACCCGAATATGACCCCCAATTTTACCCATCACCCACCGTTTTCTCGGGACACCACCCACTGCCTCAATGTTTATCAATGTACGGTAATTTTATGGCCATGAATTTTATTTGGAGAAGGGAAAAGGAATAATTTAACACTCGAAAAAAAAATTAATAATAGATTAAAAAAATATATCAGAAATGTAATATATAATATAAGTGGCAACCCCCCCCCCCCCTAAATTTTCCCTTGCCGAAAATGTTCATTTTTTAGAATTTTCTAACTATGTAACCCCTCAGAAGATATTTAACAGTTAAAATAATCCTTTCCCCTCTCCCTAAAAATCAAATTTCTACTCATAAAATTACCGAAATGTGATAAAAATTAGGGGTCGTCCCTAAAAAACGGTGGGTGATAGGGCAAAATGGTCGTCATATTCGGATAAAGGAGGTCATTTTACATACTAATTTCCAAAAATAGTGTTAGGGCCAATTTTCATGCCGAGCAGTGTTATCGAATGAAGTGCCCAATATAATTTATATCCGATTAATTCCAATCACGGCATAAAATCTCATTTACTGTTTAATTTACCTAAAACTACTCATATGTATATCGATTATATATTTCTGTCGAGAAATATAATTTCTCAAAATCTGGGCATTACATATTAAACTTATATTTCTCTTTCTATTATTTTCTTCATTCGTTTTATAAAAAGAAAAAAATAATAAAGTTTTATATTTTCAATGAATTAAATATAATACAACTTTAAAATTTAACATTTCATTTTATTTCTAAAACCGGAAACAAATAGATATCTGATTTTCGTTATATTCAGGACAAAAAAGTTACGTTTTATAAGGCGACTGAATTTATCAAAAGAATTGCAAATTTATCACATAAATTTCCTTAAAAATTTCGTGATGAATTTTAGCATGTCAAAATTTGAAAAAATAAATAAATAAATAATATTAACCGGGTTTATTTCCCCGACTCTGCTCTTTTATAACATTTATAATGGTAAGATATATTTCTTTTTAATGGGATCATTGAACTGTAGTTTTTTTTTTTTTTTTTTTTTTTTTTTTTTTATTATTATTATTATTATTATTATTATTATTAGCTTTTAAATAAATATAACATTTATCATTTCTTTTTCACAGCCTGTTTTCATTTATCTATAACATGCAGTTTTTTTCTGTATTTTGCTTAAAATTATGCTTCAAATATGCAAATAATTTTACTTTTTTACAATATTGAATACACTAAAAAATTAAAAAGTTTGAAACGAAGAAGAGGTCTTTCTTAGATCACGACAAAAGTCTCGAAAAATAAAAATAAATGAATAAAAATAAATGAATAAAAAAAAAATATAAAAATAAAAATATGCATTAACTTACAATTTTATTTTAATTTTATTAAAAATACTAAAAATAGCCTTCATCCACTTTGTCATATTATCGGATTATGTCAGAATTCTGCAATCTATAAAAAAAAAAAAAAAAAAAATGTGTTTGATGAATCTGAGGAAACATCGCTTGATTTTATAAAACTAGGTTGTATGGGTATATGTTGCGACTATGGAAACTCAAATAGTCGATGCTTCTTAGCTCTTTTAATGATCTTCTAAAGATAGTATTTTATAAAATGCCCTATGATACTTTTTACTTTAAAATTTTTCTCTCAAAATCCCATTCTCCTACCGTATATACGGAGCGTTGTCGAGATTTGTGAAAACTGTAAAAACCATATAAAATTAAAATAATTAGTGTCTCAGAAGATTTTTAAACGAGCTAAAATATGTCTTCTCTTTGATATTTTACAGTTTGCCCTCTTTCAGTTTTTCTATGCCTTCCCAACTACAATTTTGCAAGAATCAAGTGAGATCTTGCTTAGATTTATTGAAGTCGTTCATATATATATATATATATATATTAATCTCTTATGTGCCCTGAAAAAAAATATATAATGCCTTCAAATAGAATTAATACGTGGTCATTTTCTAAATACCTTAACTAGAAATATAGATTTCCGAGCTATGCATCGAGAATTTCTAGTCTACACATTTCTAGACGGTGAAAAAATATTCTGAATATACAGAATCTTTTGTATTGTGAGAAATTCTCGCTTGATTTTGTAGTATTGGCTCATAAACCAAGATTATAGTTGCTGAAACCCGCTTCATGTATTCTCATTTGTTTGCAGAGATTTTTAACAACTTTGCACTGGAGAATATAGGCAAACACTGTAGAATTCAAATAGGGGTTTCTAGAACTGGCTTTCAAAGGGGACTAGAATTTAAAAAGATGACATGGAACTATTTTTTATAGAGCCACAATTTTGATTCTAGCTGTCAGTTACAGAAATTTTTTCTCAGTGTGATCCCTAAATAAAGCAAAGACAGTTCTGATAATAATAACAGGAGACTCGCCGTTGGACTATTAAAACCCGAATAAACTACTACGTCAGAAACGCCAAACGAAAAATATTTGCGATGCATACAGCTGTTTCGGTAGCCTTAAGCGTACTGTCTTCAGTGCAAAAAGGATTCTGAATTCTGAATTTTACAGTCAGTCCACATTTTCTTAATTTTTCTACTGTTTACACAGCTAACATTCCTAAATTTCTATTGGCCACACACTCCACCTTTCCGTAATCCTATTGGTTGAACTAAATTTGGTCCCTCTCCTATATATATATACGAGCACTTCTCCAGATTCAGAATTCTTTTTGCACTGAAGACGGCACGCTTAAGGCAACCGAAACAGCTGTATGCATCGCAAATATTTTTCTTTTGAAATTTCTTACGTAGTAGTTTATTCGGGTTTTAATAAAGACAGTTGTGGCAATTATTTACAATATATTTAATTAGATGGGAAAAAAGAGATAAGACAAACCATAGTTTTCAAATGTCTGTCTTGAGAAACCTTTTTAATGACCTAACAAATGTTTTACTCCAGTCTGAAATTTTTAATTTGCTCTTCCTGGAGTATCCCCTATTTGTTTCACATCCAATTTTTAAACAAAATAAAGTACCCCTCAAAAAAATTATACGAAATTTCTCTCGAAATACAGAATTTTTTAATACATTTTTTTAATTTATGTAACCGTTCATAATTAATATAAAATCTTTCCATAAAAAAAAAGGGTTATAAATATAATTTAAAATTTTCGAATTGTGCAGCTGTGTGGGGGATATCTTATGGGGATAGATTCATATTTATTCTTTGTAGAATGCTTCTTTGGTGTTCCTTTTTTAACACGCTTTTATTAGCTTCACCTGTATGTAAGTTTGAATGTTTGTAACCGCTCTGGGAGCAAACAAAAAATCTATATTGTAAAAAAAGACTTACCTTACGTGAACGCTGTGGCTGTGAGGTAAAGCTCCGCGCTCCGAACCTAAAGGTCTAGCGTTCGCGCCCAGTCAGGGGATATTTTTTAGAAATGTTTTTTGTTTAATTCTAAATTATTTTAATTATAGATTTAAATGTATGTAAATATTATGTCACTCACACGATTTTCTCTTACCCTGCATTTTAATACTAAGATAAATATTTTGTGAATTTTAGTTAACATTTCTATAAAAGCGTGTTCTTTAATTTTTAAAACTATAATATTATTATTTCTCAACTGTACATAAAATTTTTATACATAGAGTATACATTTAAATTTAATAGCAATATGTTTCAGTTCCCAATTCTATTATAGTTTCTGTAAATACTGCATAATTAAATGCATAGGGTTTGTCTTATTTAAAAAGTCACGTACTTAACTAGTAAAATAAGTTCATAAATACCTAAATATACTAAATATATATTGTTTATATTAAAATGTAAATAACAATTATCTAAATTGTAGGATACATCCTATTTGAAAATATGTAGGAAAGTGTAAATAATATTATTATGTTAAATTAGAAAAAAAAAATATATATATATATATATATAATTTTTAAGAATAGCGATTTAAAATATTATATTTTATATTTTAATGGTCAATGTTTATTTATCTAATTTTTTTTTTCATTCTACTTTAAAAAAAAAGAAAGA
This sequence comes from Salticus scenicus, assembly GCA_963930645.1. Classification (NCBI taxonomy): domain Eukaryota; kingdom Metazoa; phylum Arthropoda; class Arachnida; order Araneae; family Salticidae; genus Salticus; species Salticus scenicus. The sequence continues at coordinate 1,974 of CAWVNO010001931.1, read as the reverse complement.
AAGAAAAAATACAAGCAATAATTTTTTTTTCTTTTTTTTTTTTTTCAGAAAACCCTACATTTTCATTTAATAATTATTTTACAAATATTTTTAGAGAGAAATATTTCTGATTCTACCCGCACGTAGAAGAAAAATTTCTGTATATAAAGAGAATCTTCTAGAAAAAAGACTGACATCTGATTTCAATTATTTACACTTCAAAAGACACGGGTCTTAACGGTGACTGAATATATCAAGTGGGAGCTTTATTTAGAAAAGACAAAGCTTTAAAAAGGTTACATTGGGATATTTGACATATCCATTGCTTTAAAAGTAATACAATGTAAAAGAAATATTTTAATAGTGGAAAGCACGAATCACGATTTTGTTCAATGATTTAAAATAAAATTTCTTACTTCAAATTAAAATGTTCTTAATTATTTTGTTATTGTGTAATCTAGAAAATACACTTCATCAGTTTTAAATCATGTGTTCACTTAAAACTGATTTTTACTTTCCGAACACTATAGTGAGGAAAGTATTGTAATCATGTCAAAAATCCGAATTCGAGATTTCGATGTTTCTATACGTTTCGAGGTCCAACGAGTCCGTTTTCACTATTTTTACGATGATGTATGTATGTGTGTGTGTATGTATGTGTGTATGTATGTGTGTATGTATGTGTGTATGTATGTGTGTATGTCTGTGAGTGAACACGCTAGCGTCTAAACGCTTTGTTCGAATAAGCTGAAAGTTGGTACGTATATTGTAAGTCACCATAGTACGAACCCTATAGATTTTGGTGAATGTAGCACTTATAGTTTTTTTACAGGGACACAAAGAAAAATGCTTTATCATTATGGCCAAGGGACCAATACCTTAAAAGTGCGATAGCATCTAAACGCCTTATTCAATTGAGCAAAAACTTTATACACATATTATAGGTCACAGATACTCAATCTGTATAGATTTTGGAGAATCTAGCACTTATAGTTTTTTTACAGGGACACAAAGAAAAATTCTTTGCCAAATTTTTAAAAGTGTGATAGCGTCTAAACGCCTTATTAATCTCAGCAAAGAATTTGTACACATGTTATAGGTCACATTTGAACCAACTGTATAGATTTTGGTGAATCTAGCACTTACAGTTTTTTTACAGGGACACAAAGAAAAATTCTTTATCTTTATGGCCTATGAGACCAGCGATAGCATCTAAACGCCTTATTCAATTGAGCTGAAAATTTGTATGAATATTATAAATCACGGTTGCACTAACTATAAGCATTTTGGTGAATCTAGCATTTATAGATTTTTACAGGGACACAACGAAAAATTCTTTATCCTTATGATCTAAGGGCTCAAAAAGTTCAGTAGCGTTAAATAAAACCTCGTGTGATATATGGAGAAAAATATTCAAACACTCTGTTATGGTTTTCTCTTTTTTGTTTGTTTAGCAACACCTCTTTCTTTATTTTATCTACAAAACTGTTAGTTACTCAATGTTCGGAAAGTCGAGTGGAGTCACTCCAGATTTTTTTTTTTTCTGAAATTGCTTACTACTTGTACTAAAAATTAATAGTTTTAAATTCTCAAAAAAAAAAAAAAAAAAAAATGCATATTCCTTTTGACAGTAACTTAATATCATTTTAATTTTTTATTCATTTATTAGAGATTTTCGCCTTAAAAAAAAAAAAAAAAAAACTATTTTATGATGTTTTTCTACAGCAAAGAAATCAAATCATTTTTTTGATTGTTCTTAAAAATTCAAAAGGAAACATAAATTTTTCTTTTAGTTTCGCCGAATGAAATTTCAGTCCTTGCTCTGAACTCAGAGCTTCAACTTGTAAGTCAACAAGGTAATTCTTTCATTTCATGAATGGCTTACACAGAGTCAGCACAGATGTAGGTTGAGTTGAGGGTTTTCGCTACATGCGTTTGCTTAACCCGAAATGATTTGCATACTTCTGCAGGTATGCGAATGTACAAACATTCGTT
>CAWVNO010001930.1:0-33301 GCA_963930645.1 Salticus scenicus | reverse complement strand
GTGCAGTGGATTATCGTTAGTGCTATTGTTGAACTTGATAATTGAATCAATTTGGGAAATCTTGTTGCTTTGTTTAGCGTGTGTATGTCTATTTGGTGAATTGTTTGACTAACTATTTTTCGTTCTCATTCTTTGCTTCTACTATCAAAAGGATTACACACACACACACACACACACACACAGTCTCGTATTAGGTGGAAAGCGAGGACTGTATGTATTGCCTATCAAACCGAGGACTTCTCAAAAAATATTAATACAAATAAAAAATTAGTGTCGAATGTATTCAATCTGTTAGCATAATAATATTTTGAAATAAAATTTCAAAATATCCTATTACTTTTTAATGCACCTGCAAACGAGGACTTGTTATACACACTGTGTGTAATCCGAATGTCATTACATACAATCAACCGAGGACTTTGTATACGGACAGTCAATCGAGGACTTAGTAAAACGACAATCAACCGAGGACTTTGAAAGCATACAGTCAACCGTGGACTTGAACACACACACAGTCAACCGAGGACTTAGTAAAAGGACAATCAACCGAGGACTTTGCAAACATACAGTCAACCGAGGACTTTGTATACGGACAGTCAATCGAGGACTTAGTAAAACGACAATCAACCGAGGACTTTGAAAGCATACAGTCAACCGTGGACTTGAACACACACACAGTCAACCGAGGACTTAGTAAAAGGACAATCAACCGAGGACTTTGCAAACATACAGTCAACCGAGGACTTGAACACACACAAAATTTCAACCGAGGACTTTACATGCTGCCCCCCCCCCCCGAGGTGGAGGAATCGTTTGCAGATACTTTCGAAAAAATAAAATTATTTAGGGGGGGGGGGCAGAGGGCCAAATAAAAAAATAGAGATAAAACTTTGAAAATTGGCAATAATATATGTATATACATATATATTTTTTTTTTTTTTTTTGGGGGGGGGAGGGCGTGAAGATTAGTTTGCCAATACTTTCGAAAGTCTAAAGTTATTTGGTTTAGGGGGAGATAAGGGGAGGATTTTTTAAGATTAGGTTACAGTCTTTATTTATTTATTTATTTATTTATTTTTTTTTTTTTTAAAGGGTAAAAGTGTTTTAAAGGGTAAAGATTTTATTGTGGTTACTTTGAAAAGTGTAAAATTATTAGGGGACAGATAAGGGGGGAGGGAATTTTTTTAGAGAGATGCAGCTTTAAAAAATTGTATTTGTAAGTTTTCAGAGGTTAGGAGTCGATTGCGAATAATTTCGAAAGTACAAAATTATTAGGGGAGCAGAAGAGGTGGAGTAAATTTTTAAAAATAGAGATACAGGCTTTGAAATTTCGTATCATCGAGTTTTGTGTATAACAAATAGATTGTGAATCTTTGGAAAGTGTAAATTTAGAAGGGGGGCAGATGGGGTTGAGGGATCAAAAATTTTAAAGTAGAGATAAAATCTTGAAAATTTATATTATTATGTTTTTGTGGGTAACAGATAGATTGCGGATACTTTGGAAAGTGTAAAATTATTGGGAAGGCAGATGGAGAGCAAATATTTTTTTATGGGGATGCAGCTTTAAAAATTTGTATTTTTGGGTTTTGAAAAGTTAGGAGTCGTTTGTAGATAATTTCGAAAGTGCAAAATTACTAGGGGGGCAGATGAAGAAGGGACAGGTGGAGGAGACCAATTTTTTAAAATTAGGGATACAACTTTGAAACTTTGTATCATCGAGTTTTTGGAATGTTTCAGAAAATATCAATACAAATAAAAAATTAGTATCGAATGTATTCAATCTATTAGTAAATGTTTTTAATACACCTGCAAACGAGGACTTGTTATACACACTGTGTAATCCGAATGTCGTTACATACAATCAACCGAGGACTTTGTATACGGACAGTCAACCGAGGACTTAGTAAAAGGACAATCAACCAAGGACTTTGCAAACATACAGTCAACAGTCAACCGAGGACTTGAACACACACACAGTCAACCGAGGACTTTGCAAACATACAGTCAACCGAGGACTTGAACACACACACAGTCAACCGAGGACTTTGCAAACATACAGTCAACCGAGGACTTGAGCACACACACAGTCAACCGAGGACTTTAAATGCACGGGATGGGGGGAAGGGGAGTTGGAATCATTTGCAGATACTTTCGAAAAAGTAAAATTATTTAGGGGAGGGGCAGAGGGCAAAATAAGAAATAGAGATAAAGGTTTCAAAATTGGCATTAAGATGTTTTTGGGGATGAGTAATAGTTTGCCGATACTTTCGAAAGTGTAAAGTTATTAGGCTTAGGGGGAGGTAAGGGGAGGATTTTTTAAGACTAGCTTACAGTCTTTATTTATTTATTTTATTTTATTTTATTTTATTTTATTTTTTTTAGGTTTTAAAGGGTAAAGATTCTATTGTGGATACTTTGGAAAGTGTAAAATTATTAGGGTAAATTGTATTTATAAGTTTTGGGGTCTTAGGAGTCGATTGCGGATGACTTCCGCGCAAATTTAAAAAAATAGAGATACTCACTTGGTATCATCGAGTGTTTGGGGATAACAAATATATTGCGAATACTTTGGAAAGTGTAAAGTTATAAGAGGGCAGATGAGGGGGAGGAGTTTTAACATAGAGATAAAGCCATGAAAGTTGTTATTAGGATTTTAGGGTAACAAATACATTGCGGATACTTTGGAAAGTTTAAAATTATTAGGGGGCAAATGGTGGGGGGGGGGAGACTTTTTTAAATAGAGTTGAAGCTTTAAAAATTGGTAATTATAGTTTTTGGGAGTTTAGGAGTCGATTGCGGATAATTTCGAAAGAGCAAAATTATTACAGGGACAGATTAGATGGAGGAGACAAATTTTTAAAAAGAGAGATACAGTCTTGAAACATGATATCGTCAGGTTTTTCAGGGTAATAAATAAATTGTGAATACTTTGGAAAGTGTAAAATTATAAGGGGACAGATTGGGGGAGGGGGGGGGCAAAAATTTTACATAGAGATAAAAGTCTTGAAAATTGTTATTATTAGGTTTTGGGGGGTAAGAGAAAGATTGCGAATAGTACTTTCTAAAGTGTAAAGTAATTAGGAGGAGGGGGAGCAGATGGAGGGCAAAATGTTTTAATGGAAATTCAGATTTTTAAATTAGCACTTTTAGGTTCTGGGATGGTAGGAGTCGATTGTCGAAAGCTCAAAATTATTAGGGGACAAGTATTTTTTTTTTTTTTATTGTATATATATATATATAAAGGTTATTACTTTTTTTCTTTATTCTAACAGATAGCGCTCATTCCTCTAAAACTTGTTCTTTTGAATCCATGAAACACTTCTTTTTTTACATGATACTTTTTAATTGCGAATTTACATAACTCAAATTAATCTCTGTAATAAAATAAAGTTTAATTTTAGTTTTAAATTTAACTTTTAACTTTCAGGTTTATTAGTTAAAAATTAGAAGAAACTATATAAGCTAAAATTTAAACTAAAGAAAAGTTTAAAAAAAGAAAAAAAAAAGCATAAAGCATTTTAACAAATTTTTTATTTTTATTTAGATTGCAATGGGAGGCGGAAAAAATCGCACCGGAAAAAATCGCACGGAAGAAATCGCACCGGAAAAAATCGCACTTGGAAAAAATCGCACTTGGAAAATATCGCACCGGAAAAAATCACACAGGAAAAAATCGCACTCGGAAACAATCGCACTCGGAAAAAATTGCACTGGAAAAAATCGCACAGAAAATAAAACTATATCACAGAACTTATTTCTAAATAGCTGTGTAACATATATATACATATAAAGCAGTGTTGGGCATAATTGATTAAAAAGTAATTGAATTACAATTCAATTACAATTAAATTATAATTATTTTACTGTCAATCGATTATTAAGTAACTGATTACAAATAAATTGGATAAGTAAGTCAAGTTATTGAATAAGTAATTCAATTTATTTGTAATCAAGTGCTTTTTAATTGATTGACAGTAAAATAATTGTAATTTAATTGTAATTCAATTGTAATTCAATTACTTTTTAATCAATTATGCCCAACACTGATATAAAGAGAGAGGGTATTTTATGAAGCAGTTATTTTGTTTCTTTTATTTGAGGTCTGCAATCTTGCAAATTCTCATTTTGTCTGTGCGCAGTAAAAATGGCTGCAGTTAGAATAGTAATGGGGAGGAGGGGGGGGGGAAATGATACCAGAAAGAATGGCTACGGTAAAAATAGAATTTAGTTAAAATGTAAACGGTAAAAATGGCAACCGGAAAGTATGGCAACAAGAAAAAATGGCAACGATAAATATATATAAAAAAAAAAGGGTAACAAAATAAAGTAAAACGAAAAAGGATAATTTGAGAATTCTTACTAGCGAATTTTATGCTAAAATATCTCAAGAGTAAAATATATTTCACCTTTGGTACTGATAACATTTTTCGCCGTCAGATATAAATGTGTATATATATATATATATTTTTTTCCCAAGGGGCTTTGAATATTAGAATCATTCATTTTCCAACATTTTTCAGTCTTAAAGAAGGAATTTTAGCCTTTATTAATATATTTATTCACGTGTTCAATATTTGTGTGATTTTATATCAATGTTAGTTATTAAAAAAAAAAAAAAAAAAAGAATAAATTAAAATAAGTAAATAAAAATTAAAAAATTAATGGTTAAATAAAAAAAAATAAAATAAATAAAGAGTTGAGGATGGGAGGAGATTGGATGCTAATTTTATTTTTTGAGCATGGATAAACAGAAATCCTTCTTTGTGTAGACAATGAGGGAATTAGGAAGGAAATGTTTTTCCTAGAAGCGTTCTCCAGTTTTTTCTTTCATCAGGTAATGTCATTGAGTTACCCTCTCCTATTCCAACCCAGGACTATAGAATACAAGGGCTAGGTCATCCCTTTGAAGATGTGCTTGCCGCCTTGTGACTGACTTTTTCCCCAACCGGATATCTTGTGACGTCACTAGAAACACGCTTCCCGAAAGCGAAATGTTTTGGACACTGGGCAGTTGTTTTGTTCTTTGTCTCATTGTGGAAAAACCATGAAGACAGAGAGAAAACACACACTTATTGAATTTATCATGCTTCGATTCTCAACTGTTTTATTTTACAATTTATGTTTTTAAATGCCTAATGTTTTTAAATGCTACCTTGTGCAGTTGCTACGTTTAGTAATACGCATCGTAACACAAAAGAGAAAACGTATGATTCTTCATATATTTCCACAAAAGAATGAAAATTTATGTAAAGAATGGATGCGAATATGCCAGAGGAAGGATTCAGTAAATATTAAAAAAAAAAAAAAAAAAAATGCAAGTGTCTGTAATGACCATTTTTCACAAAAGGATTATATTGACCTGGTAGCATTTTGAACACACAGGCATTAACACATACACACAATAGGAAACCTTAAACTTAATTTCGGCCAATTTTTTATAAATTTTATTTACATTATTTATTGTAAGTAAATAATTTTACTTAAAATTTCAATTTCTCGTACTTTATGTCATAGTAAGAATTTACGATATTTGTTACGAAAATATTTAAATTCCTCTGCTTCCTCCAATCGTACAGTAGGTAACAAAAGTGTACGAACGCTAGCAAAAATTCACATTTAAAAAAAGTCCACTTCATACGGTTTTGTTAAATAAATCCTTGTCGAATCCTCTTCTTAGTCAGTCTAAGAACATGATTCGATAAGGATTTATTTAACAGAACCGTATGAGGTGTACTTTTTTATACATAGGAATTTTTGCTAGCGTTCGGACACTTTTGTTACCGACTGTACATTTGATAAAATTTCATATTAATTTTACGTAAATTAAAATATCCTTTTTCATTCAATTAAACAAACATTTAATGAAAATAAAATAAAAATTATAGTAGAAGGCACCTGTGACTGTCCATATAATTTTTAAAAAATATATATCATAGCCACGGAAGTAATTAAAGTAAAAAAAGGTTTAAAATTAACGTAGTAACTGTTGCTAAGAAACACAACTTCATATTTTGATGATGAGAATCAGTTTCTTTTAAACATTTTTGCATAAAAGAAAATTTTATATTTTTGCATAAATTTTGCATTAAAGGAAAAAAAAAAAAAAATACACTATCGGGTGTTGATGTTTATGTTAAGGCCTATTATCTGCACTAGGGGCCTGAGCCCAAGGAAGGAGATGCCCTAGATGGAAGCCTTACAAAGGGGTTCTAGCACGTAATTTTTCGAGTTTCGGAGAAAACCACGAAAAACTCTGAATGGCTAAGTCGACGAGTGCAATCTGGGATTGAACACAGTACTTCCCGTCTTGCAGCTTCGAGGGCAGAATTTCTCAGCCACTAGTGGGAGGCTATAATTTTAGAAACAACAGGACAATTTTTTTCAGACAGACAAAAAGGTGGATTTTTTTTTTTTTTTTTTTAAAGACCTCCTTGAATAAAGCTGAATGTCGGGCAAGGCAATATCTGGTATTAAACAAGATAAAATAATATAAATAAAGCTTTCTTGTCTAAAACTAAATTGTATTTAGCACAGACTCTTTTTCTTTTTTCGTTTCTTTTCTTTTTTTAATGGAAAAAAAAAATGATAAATAATAACAAAAAATAAATAAATAAAATCATTGGGAAAGTTATTATTTGTAGCAACTACTGTTGCAATCTAAAAAGTCAGTTGTTATACTTAATTTACAAAATAAATAAAATTAAAAATAAATAAAAAAGTTACTTCTGTTTTTTTTTTTTTTTTTTTTTTTTTTTTTTTTTTTAACTTAAAATCCTTTATTAATTGTTATGTATGTATGTACTTTTTTTATGTTTATACAATAGGTCTAAAAAATGTGTTTTCCCATGGCATATCTATACATTTTCCCGAAATTTGATCGGACTGGTCCATTTATTTATATGAATGCCGTAAAATTATGCCACTTTTACCGAAATTTTGATTTAATGAATGATGATTGTAAATTTATTAAACCATAAATGATTACACCAGATTTCACATTTTCAAAAATCTTATGTTAATTATGCTGGCGTTAAAACTTTACTTAAAAAAAAAAATTATAATTATAGAAAGTAACCTAACGCATAATTGCTTCATTTGAATTTCAGTAGCATTCATCTCCATGAATTTTCTATTTAAAATAACCAAATAAGCCTGGGCAAAAAAAAAAAAATAAATAAAATAAAAAATCAAAATTATTTTAAAATAATACCTGCATTTTCATTATATATTTGAAATTCATGTTTTATTTAAAAAAATTTTTTTGCTTTTTGATGCATATGGTATTTTTTAATCTTGAAATGCATAAAAAAGCCAACATTTCATACAAATCTAATTTCAACTTCTGTCTATAAAACATTTAAAATATGCTTGCTTTTCAGTACCGCATCGTTTTAGCAAAATTTTATTAAAATTTTTTCCCGTTAGTGAAATTTTGATAATCAAAAAATATTTTTTCTTTTGCATTTAATGATTTCAATATTAACTATGAAAAACCATGGCTTGCTAATATTTTTAACAGCGCTCCCTATTCCAACCAATTTGATTCAATCAATAAAATAAAAAATATATTTAAAAGGAATTAAATACATGAAAACAAATAAATTTTAATCGGATTAGTCCTTTCTACTATATACTACCATTCCCCCCCCCCCCCCCGATAAATAATGTAAATTAAAAAAGGGGGGGGAGGGAGGAAGGAAAAGATTTTTCTTTTAAAGAGATTAAAAAAGAAAATATTTATATATATATATATATAAAACGAAAAATAAAAAGTTGTTATACTATAAAAATTATAGATAAACATAACTGTTATAAGTTTTTTAATTTAATATACTTAACTTTTTCTGCTACATTATCATTTTATTTTCAATAAATATAAATTAAAAAGATAAAAAAAAATTTCGCTTTCAAATGAATGTATTAATTAAAAAATAAATAGCGTAATAGCAATTGCTAAGGTACTCAGACGATTACAATGGTAAAATAAATTTATGAAAAATGAAACGTTGAAACCAATATTTAAAATTGAAAATTAATAATAATAATAATAATTAAAAAATTCAAATTCGAAAAAAGGTGGATGAGGTGCACACTTACAGGTTCCCAAGTATCGATATGCAAGTTTTGTAGCTGTGCAGTTGGCAGTGTGAGCAGTAGAGAGCAGACAGTCACGCACACACATACACTTCTCTTTATTTATATAAATAATTTTTTATTTATTTTTTTTTTTTAACTTATAAATATTATACCAATTTCACCACCTAACTAAAATTTTAATTTACCAGCAGCCAAATTATTATTATAACCGAATAAATATTGTACAATAATGAAACCAGAATCATTCAAAGAAAATTTTCAAAATAAAATTCATGGTAGACGACACAGTTTTCATACATCCACAGGCAGTACAGTTTTAGTAAAGGACCCCCATGACGCCTTTTAACTTTTTATCGCCAGGAGTGCAATGCCATTTTATTTACTTTGGCGTAATTTTGTGTTTAAAAAAAAAAAAAAAAATCCTAATTTGATTATACGTTTTATGATTGCGTCAATTTATGATGATGATTTATATTCTGTATATATCTTTAAAATAAGAAACAATGCAAAGATTCTGAAGAAATAACTTTTAAAAATACATTTTACATAAAATAATGTCATCATACAAATGTCGTCATGTTTTCTTATTAGAACATTGAGCTGAATCCGCGTGCTTAAATATTGTTAATTTTTAAATATTTTTTATCCTCGCGTATTTTATTAATTTCACCGCTATCGTATCGTTTCGACAAAAATTAATTGAAATTGGTCCACGTTAGAGAAATCTATATATATATAAATGAATTGCTGTTCGTTAGTCTCACTAAAACTCGAGAACGGCTGAACGGATTTATCTTATCTTAGTCTTGAAATGTTCGTGGAGGTCTAGGGAAGGTTTAAAAGGCGAGAAAAAATCGAATAATTTCCGGGAAAACCCTAAAAACAGCCCTTTTCTATTTCCCATACAAACGTTTTCTAGAGTCAACTTGAACTTTATTGCTATTCAATAAAGTTTAGGTGTGTTCCTAACGGCTGATGGCTGAGCTACAAAAATTTGCATGTTGATTCGTAATGACCTCCCCTGATGCACCTCGAAGCCGGATTTTCGAATTTTGTTTTAGTTTTCTTTTAATTAATTAAAATGTTAAAATAAAAACCTTCTAATAACTGATAAATTGGCCATTTAATTTTAATCCTTAATTTAATTGTTGCCAAAAAAAATTATTCTTTTTTGGACAGAAAAAAAGAAAAAAAAAACGTGAACAATAAAAATTACATTTATTTAAAATATTTAATTTTATTCCTTAATTTAATTGTTGCCAAAAAAATTATCATTATTTTTTCGATGGAAAAAAAAAAAAAAAAAAAAAAAAAAAAAAAACGTGAACAATAAAAATTACATGTATTTAAAATGAGGAAAGTAAATTAAAAAAATTAGAAATATCAGTCGTATCGTTACAAATACGATACCAAATGAAAGATGCAATTTTTGTGAATCCAACGGATTAAACAGCTTATCGATCGGACAATTAGATTTTTTAAAATTAACTAATGTATGTATTTTATAAATTTTCTTTCACAAACACAAACGTGTAGTATACAGCCTGTACAACACTAGACCAAATTGAAGTTCAAATTTCATCAATATTTAAATAAATAAATGAAAATAAAAATATGCTTAATGGGAAATATATATAACCATTAAAAGTTTAGTTGTCTAAAATATGTCATAAATAGCGCTCATAGCATATTGTTACAAGGTATTAAGTCTTATTTTTACAAGGGATAAAATCTAAAATGGTGACAAAAATTCAAAAGTCGCCAAAGAGAGCTATATTAAGGCGGTACTATGATCATGCTTACAAACCATGAATACTAATAACCACAAAAAAATAATTGTCTCATGCAACAGACGTAGCCGGTCATAGCATATTATAATATTTAGCGTGAAATTGTTATCATTTTTATGGTTGATCGGGGATAAACAAAATAAACATAGGAAATAACGTAAAAGCAAATATTATGTGCACCACGTATAGTGTTGTTCATATGTAACTGGGATTCAAATATAAAGGGGATACTTCATTTTTTTTTTTTTTTTCGATACTATCTATTTCGAAACTGTTATCTAATAAGGACTTAATGCAAGCCTATTGGTAAACCATTGTCTCAGGTAATAGGGACAAGCGCCCGAGTTTTAGCGGATGACCAAATCGCTACCGAAGGCAGCAAGGATCCGAAGCGAGCTTTTGAGCAATTTTAGTATTTTATTTTATTTTTATAAAGCTATATAGAAAAGAGTTTCCTTTAAATTTAGTGACCAGCGAAGCGGGCAAAGCCTGCTAGTATTATATAGATTATTATTATTATGTGCTGCTTTGTGTAATTATTGTGCACTGCTATTTTTCTCCTTATCTAAAATAAACGCTAATTTTATGCATTATTAAAATTAATTTCTTTTGAAGCTTCATAACTTTATAATTTTTACATGTATAGGTGAAAAATTAATCAGTGGAAAAGAAGTAAATCGCATACATATTTTTTTTTTTTAACTTTATAAATTTTAAATTGAAAGAGGAAAAAAAAAAAAAAAGTAGAAGAAGAAAAGGAACAAGATTTATTTATTGACATTTTATAATGAATAAATTCGTCTGTTTTTATATGAATCATATGTGTTGTTATTTTCATTTTAACATTTTAATTATTTCATAATTAATTAATAACTGAGTAGTTGGCATTATTTTTTTAACAGAAAAAAGAGAAATCTAAAAGCTTCCTGACTTTGAATTCAAATCTTCTTCACATATGGTGTTAGAAAGGTTTGCAAAGTTACACAATAAGAGAAAGACCTAAAAAACTCCCTTAAGGCCCTAAGTAATAAATTGTGCTTGTTGACAGTTGTTAAGCTGAAACGGATGCCTCGATAATTAGAGCTAATGGTTTTCTAGCACATATGAAAGAAGAGGAGCGCCATTTTCTCTCGGAATCCCGAACAAGAAATATCTTTTTACAGATCTTTAACAGATGTCCAGCCTATACTTATTTGCCTGCGTCTTTGCAGAGATAAGAATTCTAAAATTTGTCCCAGTACCTTTTTCGATTATATAAAATCCATCTACATTCTTTACATTACAGGTGGTAAGAAGCTGAGTACTTACTTCTTCATTCAACTCGTCACATGAATGTTCGAATGCATATCAAAAGTCGGAATTTAAAAAATGAAGAGAAATAAAGTATAAGAATAGCACGAATAATTTCTTTAGTATGATAAGGTATGCCTTTTTCAAAAGATAGTCATGGACGATATTTGAATGAGAAGAGGAATAAGCAAAATTTAATAAACAATGTTGATTCTTACAAGAGCAGAATTATACAAATGAAATTTCATGTAAATATATACATATATATATACATGCACTCTTAATTATTATTTATTTCATAAAATAAAAATTAAGAATACGCATAATATTATTAATTAAAACATTACATAGATTGAATAATTTTATTTTTTAAATAGTAGTATTTAATGAATTATTACGCATTTATTGAAAATAACAAATAAATTTTATAATAAAACATCGACAGAAAAATTAGAATAATCACAATTTGGCTGCATATCTTTAGTATCATTTACCTTTGCTTAACTTAGATAGGAATACAAATATAATCCTTACTGATTCTATAACATACACAGGAGTTAGGGATTAATTACAAAATATATTTAATAATCATATCAAGTTCAATTTGTCTGTGAGCATTAAATGTAGCATAATGAATTAAATTAAGTTTATATATGTAAATACATATAATTAGGATGAAAATAAAAAGAAAAATATTTTTTTAATGAAATTTAAAATAATTAAAAATTGAACAACAAATAAATAAGGACTGAAGTAAAAAGTTCGTTAATTTTAGAAAACTGCAAAATAATTTATAACAAATTTTTACATCGTATATCCATGCATCTTTATATTAAATTGAATAGAAAAAAATTTCGACTATACTTGTACAAAATGGATATAAAAACTTAAAAGAGAATAAATGAACGGCTTAAAACAATTATTTACTGTGTGTTCATGTAAATATACAACTATATAATGCCCCATGCCGATACTTCTCTTTATATCAAGCTTGTTGTTTTCTGATATTTACTGTTTTAAATTAATTTATAAATAAAAATAATTTCTCTCTCTCGCTGAAGGAAAAAAAAAAGTGCATTGTCGTTACCACAAAACTTTCTTCTATATTTTCCTATAAAAATTGGCCCAGAGCAAATTATTTATTAAAATTCCATGATGAATGGGGTCGATTTTCATCTCAGAGAAGTATAACATGAAATGTTCAGTAGGAATCAACTATGTGCCGATATCAGAATTTTTTTTTTTTTAACTGAACAAAATCAATAAAGGATCATTTTAAGTTTCAATATTATTATATATATATATATATTTATTATTCCAGTATTTGTTCGTTCCTAAGGGCCCAAAGATTCACAATTTTGCATTTTTGGCCAAAATTACCCCATTTTCAGAGACTTGACCTACTTTTTTTTATGTGAGCGCAAAGGAGCAATGCTTTCTTATCGAAATATATTATGAAGTATACTATGATGTAAATTATATATAAAGATAAAAGTGTTGCTCCAATTCGTTCATGTAAAAAAAAAAAAAAAAGATAAAATTTGAAAGAAAAACACAACACTAATTACAGCATATACATTGCGTAAGCTACCACTTCACAGTGGTTTAAAAGAGATGAAACTGATGAAATCAAATTTATTAAATTAAATTCCGTTTAAAACTCACTTTCTTAAACTTTTTTTTTTTTTTAATATTTAAGTGTTTTATCAGTTGATAGTGTGATTTTAATAAATTGTACTTCTTCCTCCCATTGTTTAATGGTGTTTTCCAATGCCTGCGGCTTATTCTGTCGAGGTATCTACATGATAGATCAGATATTTCTGCCTAAAGGTTGTCTGAGTGAGTAATGGCCAATGATTGTCGGCCGAGATAGCTCAGTTGGTAGAGCGTTGACCTTATAAATCAAAGATCCGTGGTTCGACTCCCGGTCCAGGCATTATTTTCACTCAGTTGGAAAAATGAATTAAAAAAATATGATTTTCTTCCCAATCAGTTGATTGTGTGATTTTAATAAATTGTATTTATTCCTCTCATTGTTTAATGGTGTTTTCCATTACCTGCAGCTTATTCTGTCGAGCTATCCATATGATAGACCAGCTGTTTCTTCCTAAAGGTTGTCTGAGTGAGTAGTGCCCATCGGTTGTCGGCTGGATAGCTCAGTTGGTAGATCGTTGACCTTGTAAGTCAAAAATCCGTGGTTCGACTACCGGTCCAGGCATTATTTTCACTCAGTTGGAAAAATGAATTAAAAAAATATGATTTTCTTCCCAATCAGTTGATTGTGTGATTTTAATAAATTGTATTTATTCCTCTCATTGTTTAATGGTGTTTTCCATTACCTGCAGCTTATTCTGTCGAGCTATTCATATGATAGACCAGCTGTTTCTGCCTAAAGGTTGTCTGAGTGAGTAGTGCCCATCGGTTGTCGGCTGGATAGCTCAGTTGGTAGAGCGTTGACCTTGTAAGTCAAAGATCCGTGGTTCGACTACCGGTCCAGGCATTATTTTCACTCAGTTGGAAAAATGAATTAAAAAAATATGATTTTCTTCCCAATCAGTTGATTGTGTGATTTTAATAAATTGTATTTATTCCTCTCATTGTTTAATGGTGTTTTCCATTACCTGCAGCTTATTCTGTCGAGCTATGCATATGATAGACCAGCTGTTTCTGCCTAAAGGTTGTCTGAGTGAGTAGTGCCCATCGGTTGTCGGCTGGATAGCTCAGTTGGTAGGGCGTTGACCTTGTAAGTCAAAGATCCGTGGTTCGACTACCGGTCCAGGCATTATTTTCACTCAGTTGGAAAAATGAATTAAAAAAATATGATTTTCTTCCCAATCAGTTGATTGTGTGATTTTAATAAATTGTATTTATTCCTCTCATTGTTTAATGGTGTTTTCCATTACCTGCAGCTTATTCTGACGAGCTATTCATATGATAGACCAGCTGTTTCTGCCTAAAGGTTGTCTGAGTGAGTAGTGCCCATCGGTTGTCGGCTGGATAGCTCAGTTGGTAGAGCGTTGACCTTGTAAGTCAAAGATCCGAGGTTCGACTACCGGTCCAGGCATTATTTTCACCCAGTTGGAAAAATGAATTAAAAAAATATGATTTTCTTCCCAATCAGTTAATTGTGTGATTTTAATAAATTGAGACAGTATTAATCGTAGCACAACTCCACAGACCACGAAATTTCAATTTAGAAATTTTTTGTTCAAAAATCCATCAACCGTGAATATTTATTTAAAATTGGTTGGAGTGTAAAGGTTGTTTAAATTTTTCGTAAACCATTTTTGTGAAAAATGCGAGAGCCGGGAATCGAACCCGGGCCCTTCCGCTTAACGCGCGAATTCTCTTCCACGGAGCCACTGTTAACCAACCTAGCATTTCTCACATAACAACCGTTGGCAAGATCACCGTCTCTGCAAAAGCAGGTGTAACAGGTAAGACAATTAGTCGTTGTACAGCTCCATAGACCACGAAATTCCAATTCAGAAATTTTTTGTTCACGAATTTATCAACCGTGAACATTAATTTAAAATAGCTTGTTGTGTAAACGTTGCTTAAATTTTCATAAATCAACTATGTGAAAAAATGCCTAGTCAGTCAGTGTGTGAAAGAGCATCCGCGCGTTAAGCAGAAGGGCCCGGGTTCGATTCCCGGCTCTGGCATTTTTCTCATAGTTGGTTTATGAAAAATTTAATCAACCTTTACATTCCAACCTATTTTAAAACTCCAACCACTTTTCACAATAGCTGCTTGTAAAAGATATGTTTTCAAAATTATTTAAGGGGTTCTAAGGGGGAGAGAAAAGAAGAATGATGTTATGATATGAAAAACATTATTTCGTTTTTCTCTGCACCTTTATCGCTAAATATTTTCGAAGCATACGTGTATTTTGCAAGTAGCAATTGTAAAAAATGCGAAAAAAAGGCACTTTTCTTAATTTCTACTTGTAAAATACATGTCATGCTAAACATCAACAACAGCGTTAGTTTTTTATTTCTACATGGGCGAAGGAAGGAGGCAAAATGGACATATTAAAGAAGAATTTCTTTTTTGAATCACTTTTGAATTTTTTTTGAATTAGATTTACATTGAATTTTTGGGTACAAACTTAGGAAAAGAAAGAGACTGATACTTTTTATAAAACATTACAGTAAGAATTACGTAAGCAATATTTCTGCAAAGTTTCATTAGATCGACAACAGGGTAGTAAAAATATATATTCTTTCTATGTGTCCCCTAGCCCTCACCAGATAGTGTAACCCTCTCTGCAATTTTTGATAAACAATAAGAGATATTTATATACAATTTAATATAAATATAAAGCATAGTGATATTAAAACATCCATTTTCCCTCATCATCTTCCCCCTTCTAGGTATATGTAATACTCTTTGAAATTTTTCATTAAAAGTAGGTGATAGTTGCTGAAATTTTAGTTAAAATTGGCAACATTGAGATATTTTTGCAATCATTCCCCCTTCCCCCCCCCCCAGCCCTTCAAGATATATATGACAATCAATGTAAATTTTCCTAAACATTCAACGATATTTATAAAAAAAAATTATTAAAACGCAAAATAAAGGGATATTAACCCATTTTCGGCCAAGCACAGAAATTTTGTAAAATGTGGTATTATTTTCATTGAAATATGTTTAAATCACATTCATTAAGACACAAAAAATATTTCATGCATGAAAAAAATTATTTTATTTAAGAAATAAAATGGTGCATATTAAATGAAATAAATTTAAATAAAAAATAAATTTAAACAAAATTTTAAGTTTTTTCCATGGCATTTGTTTTATTTTTATTTTATTTACAGAACTTACAAATTTAATTCATTATAAAAACATACATGATTAATCTTAAATCGAATAATTATAGATTTTCAAAATGCTGAAATTGTCAATAATCGTTTAAAGTTAGAAAACTAGCGTATATTGAAAATTTCTCAACAGAAAGTGTTTAATCCAATTCAATTACTAATATTTTGTAGATGTTTTCAGAACCTTTAAAAATAACAATAAAATAAAATTTATACGTGACAGTGATAACAGAAAAATATTTATTGAAGTGGTGCGTTTACGCATCTATGGCAGAAATTGGATTAAACATTCATTTTCTCTCCTTCAGTACTCCTGCCCCCCTCCCCAAGAAATATTTAACCCCATTATAAATTTTCATGAACCGTAAGTGATATTTGCTGAAAATGACCATGAAAAATTGGTTATAAGTGTTGTTTAAAAGGATTCTTTCTTTTTTTATCCCCCCCCCCCCCACACACATTTTTCCCCTTTTTCTAGAATATATAACTTTCACTATTATTTTAGTAAAAAGTATGTGATAAGCCTTGCAAAATTTCGTATAAATAGGTAGCATGATGATATAAAAAACACATTTTTTAACTTCCCCATTACCAACTACCCCACTCCCAAAATATATGTAACACTCACTGTTTTTTTTTTTTTTTTTTTTTTTTTAAATCGATATTAAGGTAGTTTAAAGAAGAATATATTTTATTTCCATCTGAACCCCCCCCCCTTACCTCCCACAAATGTATAATACATTCACTGTGATCTTCATTAAAAGTAAGTGATAGTTATAGAATCTCCTTATATTATTAAGATTTGTGCGCATCTGTTTATGTGTGTCTCTGTGAAAAACGCGTTGTAATGGGTTTGTCTCCGGCTCTAATGATCGCAGCGTCATGATACCGGTGCCATTAGACGCAGAAATTCTTCATCTCGACGTATTCACTAATTGTTAATTGATGCGACCCCCTGATGCGAGTTTTTATCGGATCAGAAATGATTTTTTTTTTTCTTTTCTTAAGACTAAAAGTTACTGTTAGTGATTCATTAATTATAGTAATTCATTTAAAAATACTGACCCGCTAGCGGGCGAAGCTCGCTAGTCTCCTCATATTATTAAAATCTGTGCGCGTCTGTCTGTCTGTCTTTCTGTCTGTCTGTCTGTGAGAAATGCCTTGTCATCGCTAAAGCTCCGGCGCTAATGGGCGCATCGCCTCGAAACCGGTGTCGACAGACGCAGAATTTCTTCATCTCGACATCGCGATAATTCGCTAAGCGATGCTACCCTAATTAGCGGAGATATTAATTAAAACGTCGACCCTTGTCTACCGAAAAATGACCCAGAATTCATGATTAAATACTTAAAAAGAGACATTTTTACGGAAAAAGTGGAAAATAAATTAGAAATATCAGTCGTATCGTTACAAATAAGATATCAAATAAAAGGTCCGATTTTTCAGAATCCGACGGTTTAAATAGCTTATCTATAGGGCAATTAGATTTTTTAAAATTAACTAAAGTATGAAAAAAAAGGTGGCAACAAATCACAACAGTTCTATTAATTTCGCAATAGACGTATTTCGGTTACCATGGCGCCGGGCGAAAGAATAAATAGATTTTACTTCCAGCTTTACTGATTTTGTACTGGAAATAAAAATTGCAAATTTCAAAATGCTTCAAATTTCTTCAAAATTAATTCAAACTTGCTACAAACATTTAACATCACAAGACGAAGTTCCAGTTCGAATATCATCGGGTTTCGAGAATAAATAAAAAATGTACAATTTAATTGCAAATTAAATGTTATTATAATACGCGTATTTCAAATTCTAACTATGATTAAATTATTTTTAGTACATCATTCGAAAGATATTTTAAAGTACTTTTATATTATCGAAAGCGGGATTCAAGATTTCGCTTCATTTACATGTTTTGAGGTCTCCTGAATCGGTTTTCTTTTGTATCTGAGCTACTAATTAAAATAATTCCATAAGTAATACATCATAAGATAGCTTTGTTGGTTTGAAATCGAACAGTAGATTACAGAAATTTCTACCGCCAGATGGCGCTGTAATATTTTAAAATTTCAATATTTCAATTTCTAATTATGATTAAATTGTTTTTAATACATCATTCGAAAGATATATTAAAGTTCTTTTATATTATCGAAAGTTTTAACCAGATTTGCACGTTTTGATGTGTCTTGATTAGGTTTTCTTTTGCATCTCAGCTAATTCAGTTAGACCGTTCAAAATTAATATATGTAGGTTAATTAGGAAGGGCTGAAAGGGTGGGGAAGATATAGGCGTGCACCGCGCGCACGGGACAGCGCTGCCGAAGGCAGTGGGGACCCGGTCCGACTTTTTAACCGATGAGAAATGATTTTTTTTTTCATTTTTCTTTTCTTAAGAATAAAAATTTGATTTGAGAAGGAATATTTGCGCGTAGCGCGCGTATACCTTCACACGTGCGTGCGCAGAGCGCATGGGTCAACGCTGCCGAAGGCAGTGGGGACCCGGTGTGAGTTTTTACACGATCAGATTTTTTTTTTTTTTGAGGGGGGGGCACGGTGGGTCAGGGAAGGAATACGCGCATGCAGCGCGCACGGGGCAGCGCTGCTGCCGAAGGCAGTGGGGACCCGGGCCGACTTTTTACCCAATCAGAAATGATTTCTTTTTTTAAATTTCTTTCCTTAACACTAAAAGTTACTGTTAGTGATTCATTAATTTTAGTGATTCATTTGAAAATACTGACCCGCTAGCGGGCGAAGCTCGCTAGTATATCATTAAAATCTGTAAAATAGTGATATAAAAAAATAATTTTTATTTTACTCTGCCTCCCACTCCCCCAAAAGTACGTCTGACACTTGCTGTAATTTTTTCACAAATTGTATGTGATTATACAAAGTTTCATAAAAATCGGTAAGAAGGTGATATAAAAACAATTATTTTCTTTCGATCTTGTTCTAGCTCCCCACCCCTTTCCCCAGGTATATACTAAATTAAATGTTGTACCAAATCAATTTAAATCCCTAAAAATGTAATTTGAAAGTCCTTCTGTAAATGCATTATTTGATATTTATTGTTTTACAATATGCGGATTGTAAAAGTGCCCTTTTTCCGGTGCCCTTTTTTCCAGTGCCCTTTCTTTCGGTGTCCTTTTTCCGGGATACAGGGAAAAGAGCGTCTGTGTTAACTTGTAACAAAAGAATATAAAATGGTAAATTGTTGCATTTTCGGCTAAAAAATACTTTATTCTTGATAAATCAAATGGCTTTAACAGTTATTGGTACGATATGAGAAAAATGAAAAACAGAGCTGAGGTCTTTTAAAAGCAGATATGGATCAGACATTTTAAAGGCAAATATACGATGATCTGGAGAGAGTAGTTTTACGTAAAAGGTAGGATTAATTTAGTACGTTTTGCAGATTACTATAAACACCAAGAGAATACCCACAAATTTGGAATTTGGAATTCTAATGACTTTTGTTAGATTTTAGAGAGAGAAGGGGTAATATTGTTTCAACATGACCGAAACTTTTGTTCTACATCTAAACCAGTAAAACTAGTTGGCATAGGTGGACTCTGCTCAGTTCCCCATCATATTTATGTTCTCAGAAATTTCTAGTGCGAGACATATTACTAGTGGATCTGCAGATCAGGAGCCTCAACGTCCTATTTGCATCAGACATTATTCAATAGGTCATTTTTATTTATTCCTTATTATATAATAGTATATATTGATTCGATCGACTTATTACCAAAATCAAATACATTCCTGAGGGGTGCGGCAGCCCCCCTCAACCCCCCGTTGTATCTCTCTTTGTATACCTATTTGTATATGACATAAAGTGTTACAAAATTGTAAATAATTGCATTTATTTTTGTATAAATTCTTTCAAAGCGGTTTAGTAAGTTGATAAAATGCTAATTTTGTGCCTTTATAGTCGTTTTAGCGTTAAAATAGCCAAATTTTCCTTTAAAAACGCATTAAAAAGCTCCTATAAGGAAATAAATTTGGCGCCAAATTTGGCGACTATTTCCCTCCTTGGCGATTTTTTTTTGGCGATCTTGGCGAGAAAATCCTTATTAGGGATATACCAAATATGGAAGCTCTAATCTCATTGGCTGATGTGATACGAGAATTTTCCAGAACAGTCTGTTTTCGATAGAAAAGTATAAAAGGAGCATTATTTTCGCCAAGGCGGTCAGTCTCAGATCTATATCAGTTTCGTCAAATGCTTGCTCAATGGGCTCATGAATATGTGTACCAAATTGCAAGTCAATAGCGTTATTTTGGGGGCCGCTATCGAGGTACATACAAATTCTTCCCATAGGCCATAATGGTAAAAAAAACTTTGGCGTGTCCTTGTACACGAACTTAAAAATGGAATGCACACCGAAAACTATACAGCTAATTTCGTGGGCATCATGAACATGTGTACAAAATTTAAAGTCAATAGCGTGTTTTTTGCGGCCGCTATCGCATGACAGACAGACAGACAGACGGAATCCAAAATCCTTTTAAGTCTCAACAGAGGGCCTCCATTCACATTTCGGCAAAAATTGGAAGTCAATAGCTTGATTTTTACGGTGGCTATCGCGGTACATACAGATTCTTCCCATAGGCCGTAATCATAAAAAAATCTTTGGCGTGTCCCTGTACACGAACTACAAATGGAATACACACCTAAAACTATACAGCTGATTCCGTTGGGCTCATGAACACGTGTACCAAATTGCAAGTCAATAGCGTGATTTTTGTGGCCGCTATCGCGGTACATACAAATTCCTCCCATAGGCCGTAATGATAAGAAAAACTTTGCCGTGTCCCTGTACACAAATTACAAATGGAATACACACCCAAAACTATACAGCAGATTTCGCGGGGCACATGAACACGTGTACCAAATTGCAAGTCAATAGCGTGATTTTTGTGGCCGCTATCGTGGTACATATAAATTTCTCCCATAGGCCGTAATGATAAGAAAAACTTTGGCGTGTCCCTGTATACGAACTACAAATGGAATACACACCTAAAACTATACAGCTGATTTCGTGGGGCTCATGAACATGTGTACCAAATTTCAAGTAAATAGCGCTTTTTTGGCGGCCGCTATCGCGCGACAGACAGACAGACAAACACAGCCCAAAACCGTTTTGAGTCTCAACAGAGGGCCTCCACTGACGTTTCGGCAATAATGTTAAGAGAAATCAATTTGACCAAAGCTTCATACAGTGACAGAATGAAATCCCCGCCTAATAGGCTATCCACCGTTCATTTCGATATATTTATCTTATTCTAATCTATTAATTTATTTTATCAGGGCCAATTTCGTTGTTTAGTTTTCATGCTACTATTTCCAATTCAATAATCCTCAAATTCATATTTATATGAAAAATTTACAATTTCGCTATGTTGATAAAATCGTAAATTACGAATAATTTACGAAATTTTCCTATTAGAATATTTGTATTCAATCATGTTCAAACAAATATCATAAACGTAATTTTGAAGTTGTCTAACGTATTTAGGATCCTCAAAATGGAAGTTTATGCTCAATTTTGCTTTATTCTGACATGTTAAATAAATCGTAAATTCCAAATAACTTACGAATTTTTTAAATTGGAAAAATCATAGTCTATGATATCCATGCCAGTATCCTAAAATATTATTTCGAAAGTGGTTTGACATCTTTACGATGAAAATATCCCTCAAGATTGACGTTTATGTGAAATTTTGCTCTTATTCAGCCATGTTAAGAAATTCGTAAATTTCCAATAACTTACGAAATCTTTATATTGGAAAATTCATAGTCATTAATATTCATGCCAGTGTCCTAAATAATGTTTCAAAAGTAGTCTGACATCTTTACGATGAAAATATCTCTAAAAATTGACGTTTATGTGAAATTTTCTCCTATACTGCCATGTTAAGAAATTCGTAAATTTCCAGTAACTTGCGAAATTTTCAAAGTAGCATATTTATAGTTACTGATGTTCATTCCGGCATCAAAACTGATATTTTAAAACTGGTCTGACATTTTTACAATAAAAAGTTTTCATTTAATGCACGTTTAAGTGATTTTTTGTCCTATTCTCCCATGTTAAGAAAATCGTAAATTTCGAATAACTTACGAAGTTTTTAAAATCGAATGTTGCAAATGAATAGGGTTCTTGCCAGTGTCGAAAGTAATATTTTAAAACTGATCTGACCTCTCTGCGACAGTTTGTTCTTGAGATATCGTGTACACAGACTAACAAACTAACGGACTGACCCACTAATAGTCTAACACACTAACAGACTAAAAGACTAACAGACTAACAGACACCCTACAGACAGACACCATTGAAATTTTGTCATTTTCGGATTCCTTACACCTGAAAACGTGTAGAAAAGTCAAAAAACCGAGGTCGAAATTTTTCACGATTACCTAAGTTCCCCATACCTATAGTATGATGGGGAACTAAAATGGTTTCAAGAAATAAGTTTCCGCATTTTTACCTTTACCTTGACCTAAAAAGATGACGAACTTATATATATATATATATATATATATATATATATATATATATATATATATATAAGAAGAAAAAGAACAGAAGTCCCCTTATAACTGTGAACTGAAAATAATAATAAAAATAATACTATTAATAATAAAGGAAAAATAAATAAAGACCTTATTTTCGATTTTTTTCAGATCAAAAAATAAAATAAAAATTAAATTAAATAAATAAAAATAAAATAAATAAATAAAATTATAAAATTATAAAATTAAATAAATAAATAAAACTTTATGAATGTCTTCTAATAATGTAATTGAAATTAATACAAAATGTAATAAAGAAGCACCACAAAACTGGCGTTGTAAAAATTATTACTTACAAACTTTGAATAAACACCATAAAATGCAATAAACTCGCAACAATTGTTTCGGGTCGAAAAAACACACGACCCTTCATCAGGCGAATAAAGTAAGCACGAGTGCTGCAGTCAAAGCTATTGCATTTTATGGTGTTTATTCAAAGTTTGTAAGTAATAATACAAAATGTATTTAACTCAATAATAGTTATTATCAGTATCCAGTTAAAGTAGAAAAACTGATGGTCTGAAAATTATGAGAACCATTGGAGTAATGCGTTACTTCAAGTATGCAAAAATATGCTTCAGGTTTAGTGCAGTGTTGTGCCCGAATGCGTTCTTTTGAACGCGTTCATGAGTTTAGCTCAAAATTTTTGAGTTTTGAGTTGAACTTCGCTCGTTTTTTAAATTATAAACTTGAGTTGAGCAAAGTTCGTTTTTTCTTTTTTTTTTTTTTTTTTTTTTTTTTCGCGAATTTGAGCGAAAAAAATATTTCAAGCTCAAACTCATAATAACTCAATTTTTTGTGAAATTTTTTTTTTCGATCTTAGTAATTACATAACGTGGCCGGAATAGGAGACGTTTGCCCTTCCTCCCCCTCCAAGCATTTTAAACATTAAATTTATAAAAAAAATTGTATTGAATATAGATATTTTTGTTTCCAGTTCTGATTTCCTTATCATTTACGATTCTTTTTTTTTTTTTTTTTTTTTCGTTAAATAAATAGTATGTATGCTTCCTACAAAATAAGGAATTGGTATTTTAATTTGCTAATTCCAATTTGTGCAACCTGTTTAAAGTATTTACGTAACATAACGTGTTTAATGTTTACATTGCACAGTAAAATAAATAAATTTTCGTTAGAAAGCCCATGCTTAAATCTTGTAGCCTTTCAAAATATAAAACTTTCCGAAAAAGTTTCCCTGAGATCCTGCTCTCAAATCTGTTAGACGCGAAGTGCGGGGTTCGATTCCAAATTGTGCCTATCCTCTTAGCCATTCGGAACTTTTCTCCTAAACTTGCTTAAATACAGGCTAAGCTCCTTTGAAAGGCTTCCCCGGAAGCTATTGCACTCCACCGAGGCCTTCATTGTCAATCGTCCTCCAACTTAAGGCACACAATGGAGCACGCACACACTTAAAAATATAACTTAAATATGTATTTTGTTTTACGAGTCTGTCCCCTTAGTAACGGATTTAGACGAAAGCGCACTTTCAATATAATTTTATTTAACATTAAATGCTGACTTATATATATGTAACGAAAATTCAGAGTTTAAATAATGGCATGGCTATTATTCGTAACTAATTAGAGCTTTAAATATATATATATATTTACATAGTATTTATCTACATCTATACTTATTTAAATGGAAAACTTTTGTCTTAAATGAACAAACAATAAATTTGTAGTGATTGTGGTGTGTGTGTGCCCCAACCAAAATTAGTTGTTGGCTCTCTTCTGTTTTTCCTTTTTATTACTAATCATGAAAAATTAGTCTTGTATTATCCTTTGGTTTTTATTTTATTTTCTTCTTTATTTATTTATTTATTTATTTATTTTTTAATGTAATTTTTATGATGTTTCTTTCTTTCTTTCTTTCTTTTTTTTTTTTTAAGTTGTAAACTTCTTGTAGTATTGCATCTTTAAATGTACCTAAAAGTTAATTTCAAGTACACTGAAGAATGTAAATAAGATGAAGATAACTTTAAAAATTATGGTTAAAATTATCCCCCGCAAAACGGCGGATAAATTTAACATATATTACTGATTCATAGCAGTTGGAAATAATTGATTAGATATTACTGTTAGTAACAAAAATAAAAAACGAATTGTCTTCTACCCGAAATTTCATTCAAGATTTATTTTCATATATTTTCTTTTTATGAACACAGAATGATAGATATCAGAACTGTGTAAATTTGTTTTTTTGCTCTCGTGTAACTTTTAATGATTCTACTTCTAGACATGAGATTTTCCAAGAAAATTACTCTGTATGTTTCCTGGACATTAGACAAGCTCTTTTGCCCAGCTATATTTCCCGGGGGCCACACAACACAACACAATATCAGTTCTACTTGTTCTCTCGCGCGGCCCTGATATTCTCCATTTTTCTTTCAAAAAAGGCGGGAATTCGGTCATTCTCTATGGTCCTACCTGCAGCATGGGAGGTAGTGAGTGACTTGTTATGTTGTTATTCTAAACCTTGACTCCAGCAGTGACAGTAATAAAGACATACAATCATTTAGTTTAGTATTAATTGTTTTTAAAACTGAAAGCTACGAGAGAGAGAAATGTTAAAGCAGAAACAGTTTTATTTTACTTTTTAGAAGAGCATTTAAAATTTTAAGTTTACAATTTATAAGTGCAGTTAATGATAATATGACAAATTAATAAAATTTAAAATTAATTGAACATTACAATATTTTTACAGATTATTACAATTTATTTTAATGAATAATTATTATATATGAATTCATATATTTTTTAATTACAGTATTTATCTAAATGTAATTAACTATACGATATAAATGAACATGAAAGGTAATTTTTATACAAAATCTTACCTAACCCTGCACTTTTCAATGTGCAATCTTTTAATTACAATTTATACTTCTTTTAAAGTGCAATAATTACCTCACCATTTCAAAAATATTGCTTTCATTTGAATTTTTCAAGTGACCATATATACTATTCAAGTCTAAATATTTTTAATTTTGAGACGCAACTTTTAATTTCTAATATTTTAAAAGCAGATTTGCTACATTTGAGAGACAAAAATAATATGTTAAAGTTTTTTGCTGACAGATTAATTAAAATTTTATCCCTGTACTTCTAAACGATGTGATATTGAAGACAAAGTTTCAATTAAATGGTGTTGTTAAAGATGTATGTAAAGGTAAAATTTTAGAAAAATTTCTTTTCCACTTTTTCCTATATTACAAGAAAAAACGAATTGAATTAGAAAAAAGTTTCAGCAACCATATTTTTATTAAATTTAGACATATTTGGAACATGCAAAACACAATTTTACTTTTTCTAAGAAAGCTTCGTCTTTCTGTGTATGGTATAAATAAAATGGTCTCTTTAATTAGAAATAATTTATTAATTTCACGGAAGTTCTTGTAGAGCTGAAACATAAATATTAAATGATATTGATTAGATTTTGATGTATATCACTTGATAGACAACGCTTATGTGCCATGTTTTTTTTTTTTTTTTTTTTTTTTTTTTTTTTACCTATTATTTTTGCGGTTTTCTTTTGGTACTTAAAAAATAAAAGCACACGAAATTTGATATACACAGAATGTTATAATAAAGAAATGAATATTAATATTTTTGAAGTAGATCTTCTCATAGGTGAGCTGCCGAAGCGTTTTACTAATGGATTTCTTTGACTACTTTATATTAAATTTTAAGAGATGGAATTGTAAAAACTTCAGATGAGATTTAATGGTGTTGCTATTATATATATATATATATATATATGACAAAAGAAGTAATGCAGTTTTGTAAATAAAATATGAATTTATAACATCGATTTGTTGACTTAACGTTGCACTGTATCTGAGCATTTGGATATGCATAGCTAGCTACTCAAGGTCAAGAAAAGGGTTGCATATTTTGAATCGCCCCAGTCGCTTCGCTTCAAACATATGCTATGCCACTGGCTCTTGATAACGGAATTTGTCTCCTGGTCAATTCTTTTCAATCAGTTTTTGAAGAGTAAAAACTAGAAAACAAATAAGAAGTTTGACATTGTAAAACTATTCTCAAAATTGAGGTGTCCTCTATTCGGAGGTGTCCACTATATAAAGTTTTGCTGTAATTTTCTTAATTTATCAAATTAAATTAACAAAAATCTTTCTGTTAATTAAGAAACATTTAACAAAAATATAAGTTATTTAAGAAAGTGTTCGTAGAGAGGGGGAAAATCTTTAGAAAAAATGTATAAAAATTGACATAAAAATGATTCTTTAAAGAATTTCGTTGTTTTTGAAAAGGAATTTTAATCGAGCAGATTTTTTTTTTTTTTTTTTTTTTTCTTTTTCTTTTTTCAAATATGAATTTAAGCTCAAACTTAAACTAACTCCTTCTTTAGACATTGAACTTCACTTTAAATTAGTTCTTTTTTTTTTTTTTTCCGTGAGTTTACACAACACTGCACTGGTTATCTCACGTATCAAGCTTTGTACAGTTTTATGCCCCAGAAATTGAGATATAGCCTTCCATTTTTCTGGAAAGTTTGCTGTATAATAGGTTACTTTTTGGTTGATATGAATCCAAACTAAATCCGCATAATGTCTCATAATAGCCGTCTCATATATCAGCATCTGTTTAATTATACGTAATGTAACCTTAGATATAACCGTCCCTTAAATTACAGAAATCACTCGATAGCAGCGACATCAGTTACACGGATGAGACCGAAAGTTTATAAGCATTAATTTAAGTTGAAGTTCATTTACATATAAATTTATATGCAATTCTCTGCAGTAGTTCCTGATATATAGCCATCTCAAAAAATGCATAAATTGCTATAAAACAGCGAAACCTATTAAACTATTGGAACAAAATATTGATAAAAACTAATGTCAAGATGCAATTACATATTATATGCAATTCTGAGCAGCAGTTAACGAAAAATGGCTTTTCCTCAAATTGTAAAAATCGCTCTAAAGCAGTGCCACCTATTGAGCGATGGACACCAAAAGTCGCTAGGCACTAATTTAGATCGAAGTGCATATACAAATAAATTTATATTCAATTTTGTTCAGTTAGTTCTTGAGATACAGTTACCACGATTTTTTTTTTTATCTCAGGAGGTCATTTTACATAAGAATATGCTGAAATGGTGTCAGAGGCAATTTTCATGCCGAGCAGTGTAATTTCTGATGTTTTCAAAGTAGCGTGTTTATAGTTAATGGTGTTTATCCCCGCATCAAAACTGATATTTAAAAGCTGTACTTACATCTTTTCTATAAAAATACTTGTTTTCATGCATGTTTAAGTGAAATTTAGCCCTATTTTCCCATGTTAAGAAAATCGTAAATTTCGAATAAATTCAGAAGTTTTTTAATTAGGATGTTGCAAAGGAATAGGGTTCTGACCATTGTCATAAATAATATTTTAAAACTGGTCTGACCTTTCTGCGATCATTTGTTCCTGAGATATCGTGTACACAGTCTAACATACTAACACACTATACCGAACTAACAAACTAACAGACATCCTACAGACGGACACCATACACATTTTGATATTTTCGAATTCCTCATATCTGAAAATGTGTTTAAAAAAAGGGGGGGGGGGTCAAAAAATTTCACGATTAACCAAGTTTCACATACTATGGGGAACTTAAAAATAATGAAAGCAATATTTTATTATACATAAAGGGGGAATCGATTAAAGTTTGAAATGAATTAATTCTGGTTCTTTAAACAAGTAGTCGGCTGATTGATTGCATTTTTAATTAGTTTTGACATTTTATATGATTTTATTTGAAGAATAAATGAATTTCTCTATATGTTTTATTATTATTGCTACTTAGTTCAATTTAAAGACATATATATAAATACTATATTGAATGAATATTCAGCTTGTAGGTAGTTCCCGTTATGATATTATTATGAAACTTGTGAAAATTTTTGCGTGTAGAAAGTAGATAAGCAGGTTCTAGTCGAGAATTGCACTTTATTTAATGAATATTAAGTTCGTAGACAGAGCCCGTAAATATATTGCATGAACTTGTCGACGTTTTTGCATGTAGAAATGTAATTTTTAAAGACATAATGAGGCTCTAGTCAACAAATTCACTTTAATGAATACTCAGTCCATAGATAGAGTCCGTGATGATATTGTTGAAAAAGCTGTCGATATTTTTGCAAGTAGAATGTAATACTTAAAGATATTAAGCCGGTTCTAGTCCATAAATGCACTTTATTTAACAAATATTCAGTAAACACTTGAATAAAGTTCTTTTTTATAACACAAACTCAATTATCATTGATTATTCTCAAGATAGTGCAATGAAACAGTTTTTTCTTTTTCTTTTTTTTTCTTTTTTTTTTTTTTTTTTACTACAGACTTAAAGTAAATATTGTTAAATAAATACTCTACAGCGTCGACATTTTCTAATCCAACCAAAAACTTCGAAGTCTAAATAGAATTTAAATTCATGGAGATTATTTTCAGTGGTTTATTTAATGAAAATTTGAAACTGCTTGCTCTTAGGAATGCTTCCTATAATATCAAATATAAATGATTTATTTATTTATTTTAATGCGGAGCTTCGATCCTACACATATTGTAAAGTAAAGAATAAAAGTATAAGTAAAAAGCTATAACGTTCTGAATATTGAAATTTTGCTTCACTCGATCTCTCAGAATTTTATAAAATATTTATGTGTTCTGATATCAATACACTTTTAATGAAATCATCCCTTGCTTTACCCCCCCCCCCCCATTCCACACACACACATAATAAACATATATCTGCAAAAACATGGCTACCAGTATAGTTCATTGCATCTTCCTTAAAGTTTTATTAAAGATACTACAAATAGCATAAAAATACCAAACACAGATTTTTTTTTTTTTTATTCCGTACTCTCCCCCCCCCCCTCCCCAACCCTCCGAATTAAAGAAAAATCCCACAGGAAAAAAAAAAAAAAAAAAAAAAAAAAAACGCACGGAAATAATCGTACAGGAAAAAAATCGCATTATATATATTGCGTACACTGCACACACGCCTCTTCCCCTAGGAACAAAATGTATCTCAAGATTTATATGGGCCTTAGGTAATGAATTTTAATTCTGTTTTACCTTACAAACGAAAAACAGAGAGGTATAGGGTAGGTGACTAATCCTTATTTCTCGTGAAACGGAAAGGGTGATATGTTTGATAATTTAACAATTTCTTAAGGACGAAGTTTAACAGAATGGCAAATGTTAGAAATACAAATGGGAGATATGCAACCCTTTGGGCTATAAGAAACACAAGACTCAATTGCAGATTATGAATCTTAGAACGTTATGAGGTAAAAAAATACGCACTCTACAAATTGCTTCTAACATAGAATATCGGCTCGGTAAAAATGGCCAAAAAATTTAGAGAATTAATAACTTTTCATAACAGGCAGTATTCGAGAGATGTACGGCAAACAAAAAAAAAAAAAAAAAAAGAAAGAAAGAAAGAAAGATAGGGGGAGAGAGAGAGACAGAGAGATTGGGGGGGGGGGGGGTTGTAACGATAAAAATAACATTGTTAAAAAGTGCGATGTTAAAATTGTAGCATACTATCATAGAGTAAAAGCCTCAACGTTAATTATGACATTACAGTCACAATTTTAAACAATATCAAAGTAAACCATAAAAAAAAAAAAAAAAAAAAAAAAAAAAAAAAGCGAAAATTAATGACAAACTTTGTAACCTGGCTTTCTTGTATAATATTTCTCATACCCTACATTTTAATTCAAAGAAAGAATGCATTCGTCCCATTTTGAAACCCATATATAATGTTTAGAAATTATATAAAGACATGATAGTTTATTAATATTTATCCTAATTCAAATGTGCATATCAAAATCCGATATCCACTTCCAGGAAATTCCAACCATAATCCGTAATATATCCGAATTCAATAGTGTGGCTTGTAAACAGTTGGTGGATACTATTCATACCATGTTCTGTAAAAAGACATGCTTTTGTGCATAAAAATATTATCATTTTGTTTCTGTTTTTAGTATTATTTAAAGATGTCCAAACGTAATAGTTCGGTCCTTAGCCATATGTGTGTGATAAGTACAAAACTTTGAATAAACACTGTAAAATGTAAGAACACGCAACAGATATTTAGGGCAGAAAGAAAACATGATCTTTCGTCAGGCGGACAAAGTAGGCACGAGTGCTGCAAATAAAACGTTGCCGCTTTGTTTTCAGAATTAAATATTTAGATTTAGAGTCCTAGAGTTAGGAAATTTTGCATACATGTGCATTAAAATATATCAATATTAAATATATTAAAATTTATCGAAAACTATTAAAACTCAAACTACTAAAACTCGAAATTTTAATTTGAAAAAAATAATTAAATGCTCCATGTGAATGAGTTTTAATTTTTTCACTTGATTTCACATTGCTTTAGTTTGTCAATGTATTCTAATGATTTTTGCGCATTAATAGGTTTGATTGATAAGTTAATTGTTTAAATATATTTGTAAGTTCAAATTCTGAAATTTCTAGTTATTAAAACCTAGTTATTATTATTTATTATTATTATTATTCCTGTCACAGTTTATTCATAATTGTTAGAAATTATCTCCTATATTAATCTCTCCCAAACAACGTATTTTCAAAATTTTTTGTTTTTGTAAGGCTTCACTTCCATATGTGATCATTTAATGAATAATTCAAGTCTTCTGGTATTTGATCATTATAATGCTAAAATCATTGATGGAAATAGAAATATAATGATGAATAAAAATAATTTTTATTTTTAGTTAAATAGGATAGACAGTTAAATGCAGATCATATATCATCGTTCAAAATTGAATTTTATATTGTCAGCTTTCATTTTCTGCAAATTAGAGTAAATCTTAATGGAAAATTATAAAATTTTATTGCTATTATTATTTATTGCACGGATATTTTTTTTTAGTAGCAATGGCAATAGAGGCTCTAGCATAATGCGTAAAGGCCCGACACTCAGGTCGACCATGCTATTTTTGTCAGAGTCAAAAGCTTACAAATACGTACAAAAAAAAAAAGAAAGTATAGGCGCCGCCTTTTGATTTTCACTACGGGGACGAAATTTATTACATACAACCGACTGAATTCTAAGGGGGGGGGGGGGGGGGGAGAAGAAAAAATACATAAAAATAATTATTAAATATAATATCACATTACTAGAAATCAATTAATTAATAAGGATAGTGAAATTGTTAATTATATAGTCATTAATTAATTTTTTTTCTTTACAACTGCTTTAATAGTTTGAAAGAAAATCACTAATTTAAAAAAATCAGGTGAATATAATTAAACTTTAGCAGCATCTTTTCAACGTTATTTTTTTTTTATTTATTTTTTTTTTTTTTTTATCTTTCTTTGTTATTAATAAGCACAGTAATTTTTACAGAAAAAACAGGAATTCCTCAAGAATATTTTTTTCAAGAATTTTAAATTTTTTTCTACAGTTTTCTACATTTTGTTCCTAAATTTTTGTTGTAACCATAAGAATGTGCGTTATAAATTCAAGGACACTGAGAAAAAAATATACCGCCTTTTTCTAGAATGGATAAGTGGCCATTTTCTAAATCCCTAAACTGGAAATATAGATTTCTGAACTATGCGCATAAGGCACACCAATAAACTGAATAGACGAAATGATCGAGAATTTGTAGTTTACACATTTCTAAATGATGAAATAATATTCTGAATCTTTTGTATTGCGAGAAATTCTCTCTTGATTTTTCAGAATTGGGTCATAAACCAAGATTATAGTTGTTGAAACCCGCCTCTTGTAGTCTCATTTATTTGCAGAGATTTTTAAATAACTTTGCGCTCGGTAATATAGGCAAACGCTCTAGAATACTGATAGAGGTTTCTAGAACTCGCTTTCCAAGGGGACTAGAATTTGTAAGGATGATACGGAACTATTTTTTCTACAACCACAATTTAGATTCTAGATGTAAGTTACAGAATTTTTTCTCAGTGGATGAAAACGGACTTAAATTTACTAAACCTATAACGATCAAATAAATTTTAAATTAAAATTTTTTTCTCATTTATACTGGAAATGTCAAAGCACTTTGTTAGTGAGAAAAATGTTAAATCGATACCTTCACTCATTTTTTTTTTTTCTTCTGAAAGATCCCAGGGACAAATGCATACTAGAGCAGTAAAATGCACTGATATGTTGTTCAAAAATAAAATGAATAAAATCTTTGCGATCACCATAAAGTTTCAAGAAGTCGTAACAATCATTTCGAATCGAAATAATTGTACAAGACCATTTATCAAACGAAAAGGTATAAAAGCAAGGCAGAGTGCAAGCAGAAACGCATTACAAAGACAGACAGAGAGAGAGAGAGAGAGAGAGAAAACATACCGACAATATACTTGTATTTACTGATAAATAGATAAATGGACGAATTTCATAAATAAAAATATTAAAAATGTGAAAACCAGCAATAGTTATTTCGGGTCGAAATAATTTAGTATGATCTTTCACCAGCAGATGAAAAGTTAGACATTAGCAAAGCTTCTGCTTTCTTTGATGTTTTAAGAACGTTGAATAAGAATCAAGCCTAATTATTTCGATTCGAAACAATCATTGTTTGGTTTTGGAATTCATGATATTTGCGTACAAAATTTTCTTCATTGTTTTAATGTAATGTTATTTCTAAAATTTACTCTTTGAAGTCTGTTTTAAAATTATAAATCTTATCAT